>CAFUXE010000829.1:233553-295015 GCA_903364295.1 Serranus cabrilla | reverse complement strand
CCCGTCATCCATCCCCCTTAGCCCCTTCATCTATCACTCCTCAACCCTAACTTCTTACTTCCATCCCATTCGTCCATCCCCTTCGTCCATCCATTCATCCATCTGTTTTTTCCTGCTCTATTTTTGTTTCCTGATCTACTGTCTATATTTCACCGATCTACCCACCCACCCTTTATTTTTGTCTCCCTTTATAATTTTTTTGTATGTATATTTCACTGCTGACGTCATACTGTCATGAAACTGTTGACAGTGAGGGTGTTTGAGGTAGCTTTAATTGGAAGATCTTCTTTTTAAATACATAATAAAGTCAGGCCCATGTTCGTGCTGAAGTCACGTTGCAGATAGGCAGTTTAGTGCGGTGGTCACTAACATGCAGGGCTGCTTGTCTTTCTGTTGTTAACTTGTGTTAAAGGCCAGCAAGGGCAGGCATATGGTTATTTAATCAATTTGATAATCAAAAAATATAAGTTATGGGGCCTCCAGGTGGCACACCTGGTGGAGTGCATACCACAGAGGCTTGATCCTTAAAGCAGACGGCCTCCGGCTTGGAGTCCTTTCCTGCATGTCTTACCCCTTCACTCTGTATCTCTACACTATCAAAAAAGATTGAAATATAACAACAAACAAGTTCCAACTGCTAAATTTGATACTTTTTGTACAACTTAGATTGTCAACAGTCCAAAAACCAACCAATTTATCCAATACTCTATGCATTTGTCAACAAAACAATTAACCAAGAGAACAATGTTCAGATTAATGAATGATAAAATATGTTAATTAACTGCAGCCCTAAAAATGTAATCCAGGGTTTTAGATGTCGATTTCTGTGTCACCTTGCTGACTTGTGTCAAACATACAGGTACAGTAGCTGATGTTGTGATACACATAGTTTGAATGCCAGAGTGCCTCAGCATTGTTGTTAACCAGGTGCACACACTTTGCTTTCAGGAGTTGAGAGAATTGTGAACAATCCTTATTTCTTATTTTTGCACCCTCTTTTTTTCTCAGACATGAACTGCTTTTCCTTTTAGCAGGTTTGAATGACGAATGTGGGAACATGTGCCGATGGATGTACACCAGCCTAATAGTATGCTCACATTCACATTTGGCTCCAGTGGCTAAATGTTAGAAATGGACAAAAAACCAACAGGTAATTCAATGGTGGAGGTGCTCTGCAGGCTGCAGATCTCACAGTAGTGAAACTCAGTCCCACCTGTAAAGAAGCCCAGCTCATGTTTGTGTGCACGTGTACTGTATTTATGTGCATGTTCAGACAGCTCCAATACAAACTATCATAGTTCATGTGTTTATGGCTGTGATGGAACACAGAGGCTCATATTCTCATTGAGGAGAAAGTGTCCACATGACAATCAGTAAATTAGTTATTCGGAGCGATTTAGCCAAATAAAAGTGTATTTTTGGATGTTTTCTTTGCAATGCAGCTTGACACAAGAAACCTGCTCTGGCTCCATTTATCAGCCAGCAGACAGAGAAATATTTCTCATGTCCTCTGAGTGCAGTCTAACTCAGACTGACAGATATTCCACCTCTTATAGACGATGACTTCATTGCACAATGAATAATAAATAGATAAGAAGCAGATACAGACACAGTAGTGCAGAAATATGGTGGGGTTTGTTAACATTTATTAGCTTTATTTATAAATTATATGATTATATATCTCCTTTCCGAGAGTGCCAGTAAAAATGTAAGTCAATAAAATTTCTCATAAATTGCCAAAAAGAAGAACAAAGCTAGTATATAAAATCATAGTGACATGCAATTACGGCAAGACACGGTTATGAAAAAATAAATAACACCAGGAAACATTATAACAACTAGCAATATTTTTCTGTTACAAGTTTTTTGAATGTTATGCTAAAATATATGTTATATAAACGTATATGTATGTATAAATTAACCATTATATTATTAAATATGGAAAGTAAGCATACATTTCTAGAACAGAAGTGGGAACTTTGGATAAGGCCAGGTTTCGTTTCATTTTTGTCATGTTAGAGTCAAAAGTGAATTCTGTGTATCTCCTTTAATCCCTCCATAGTTCAGAAAATACTGTCAACAGTCATGAAAAAAATCCATCAATTTGCCATGATTTTAGAGAAAAAATCATGGCAAATAAATTATCCTATAAGCATTTTAACTAATGATATTATCATTCCCATTTGATTGCTTACTTAACAGCATTTTTAGCAGTTTTCAGATATTCTTGAAATATGTAAATTAGGCGTTATCTTACGCTAACTATTGGTGAATTTAGGAAAATCTACCAAGTCAAATAGACAAGTGGTGTATGTTAAAAACACCTTAATGTTTACTTTGAGTGTTTGTTTGGCTAGCCTGAAAAAAAGATTGTATGGAATTAAAATAGTCCAAAATCAGAAAAAGAATCCAGTGCATGAAAAAATTAAAATATTTGTTTTCATACATACATATATATATGTGTGTGTGTGTGTGTGTGTGTGTGTATATATATACTAGAATTGAAAAGGGAAATGTTGTTGCACAGTCAAAGTCATTTTCAAAATAATTTAAAGACTACCTATTTAAGCAAAAAAAAAAATGTTGTTACATGCAAATGTCACGATCGTCTTTCCCCAGTTCGTCCCTGGGCTCAGATCACACAAGCCTGGTGCTGTGCGTCACAATAAGCGGAATCTGCAAAGGAGAAGCAAAGTAGGTATGTGCAAAGAGAAGAATGGTACTATTGTGTGTGGCTGGTTGCAGAGTGCAGATTCTTGTTAACCTTTGGAATCTGGCACAGTATCAGGCTGGCAGGAACACAAGGGTTGGCACCTGCCTTTGATATGCCTGGACAAGGAGGAACGTGGACAACCTTGTGTCTCATGCACTTTCTATGCACACACACACACATACACATCAGTTTTGTAATATGCAGCGTAAATCATGTTTATCATTCCGAGGTAATGTACCATTCTTTCTGTACTTTAGAGACCGAACACATTTTTTGGAAGATGTGTGATAGCATTTTTTATCATTTCCAAGTATTCAAACAGAGAAACTACAAGTTCATTGAAACTATGGATGCTGGGAATGGCCTCACTTGCATTTTTTTAATGCAGTTATCTCAAGATCACATGTCACTTCTTATTTTTATTATCTTGGAATTCTTCTTTTTTTGATATCTCAAGATGAGATAACAGCATAAAAAATGCATTCATCAATGATTCAGGGCTATTATTTCAATGTCATCCAGCAGCCTACGGAGGCCGAGAATGATTGCACTTGTATTTTTCAAATGCCTTCAAGTCAGGATCACAAGTTAATTACAGGTCACAAATGCACTTTTCTTCTGCTGCTAACTATTGTGTTTTTAATGTGTCAGCTCGGCTACTTAACTGTGTATGGAATGTTGTTTTTCTTTTTATTTAAGGGATGGACAGTTTTAAACTTGTATTACTGGAGAAACGGTATTCTGTTTCTTCTGTGTGTGAAAACGCTCAATGAAATGACAATAAAGTTCATCTTGAATTATGTTGTGATCTTAAGATGATGGCCTTTATGTTTTATTTTAAAAACAAGATAATCAACTTGTGCTTTTAAGTACAACTGGTTTTCGTATCATGTGATAATAAGATATTTAACTTGTTTTCACAAGAAAAGATTGTTTCCTCTCATTACATATATTATTTAGATGAATTTAGCAAAAGACATGTGACTACATCTGGTTTTTGTTCTCACAAATGGTATATAGAAAATACATCTATATTTAATAAGATTAAATATTTGTAGCCTAGCTATTTTAAAATAGAAATAAGGTACTTTGTCATACCTCTAAATTGTAACCATAAAAATTCTTGATTTTGAGTAAATTAATAATTCAAATAAAGAAAAGGAGGTAATCTCAAGATAACAATAATTAACTAATGATCTCAAGATAACAGCTTAAAAAAATTGCAATCACGGCTGTCCTCAGCTTCCGTAGCAGCCATCTCTACATTATTATAAATATTGAGTGTGTGCAGAACCATTTTTAGTGGCACTCCAATAAGACCAAAGATGTGTCTGTCTGTATCCTGTGATATATATTTTTCTCGGCTGGAGTAGGATTTCATGGTCTACTGAGTTAAAAGCAGTACTCGAGCCCTGGGGTGACTGTTTTGTCTGTGAGCCACAAGTGTTGAGGCTGGCTCATTTTATCATTTACTGACCTGAGACAACCCTCCACTGGTATAATTGGTTACCAACCTAAAAATGGGAGCAATTCTCTCCACCATGGTTGCTCCCTTGTACTCTTACTTTTGTTGCTTTTGCCTTCATATTGTGCCAGTTCCCCTTATAAAACTTCCTTTGGCTCCATTCCAAACGCTCTAAAACTGCCCTCAAACGGCCCCTGGCAGAGTGCAGTACTGGCTCATCCGAGAACCACAGGTGTTCCGGCTGGTTGTGACCATGTCCTCACCCCCTTCTGCCCCGAAATGGGCACTTGCCAGAGGATTCACACAGCCAGGGGGTCTGCATCAGAATGGTTGTACTTGGGCCAGGAATTGGACTCTGGGAGGGGGTAGCTCTATTTTGAGGCCAAAGGCATAGCACTGTAGCATTGTGGCCATCATCTGGTAACAATGACACAGCAGAACCAATCGACACCAGTAGGAACTTAGACACAGCTGCAGCTACGAGCCCACAATGACACAGCATGGCACTCCTGAGGGAACATGGTTTTACTCACACAGAGGCTGTTCCTGGAGAACTTGGATATGTACGTGGACTTGAATATTTAGTCGATTTTTGCATAAGGAAGGGCCAGGGCCAAGTTAATCAGGGGAAGACGTTTCACTTTTTATGTCTACATTAGAAAAAAAAATGTAGATTTATAAAGCATGTCATTAAGCATAAACTACACAGAATCTGTGCATCTATATATACATGTGAAGATAGGAACTATGATAAACAGTTACTGCTCTAATCATTTTGATTATTACTCATACAAACCAAATCATTCATCATTTTTATGGTCACACCAAAATATATGCAAGCAGAGCAACAGGTAATGCTTGAGTTTCATATGAAATCAAAACAAATAAGCCTGAAGTATAAACTATGATGTTACAACAGAATAAAAAATAGCATTTCAAAGCTGTCGCATTTAAATGTGCAAACTAATGATGGACGTCTCTTCATGCTGTTTTTTAATAACAAGAGTGAAACTGAATACCTGACCTTTGAATCAGCAATTTGACATGAAAAAAGAACTCGAGCACAATGTATTACTTTTTTCCTTAACTCACAACCACATCTTCAGTCAACCATATCCACAGACTGTATAAACGGAGTGGATGTAGCTAATGTGATGTCACCCATTGGTTTGTGGACTACTTTTTCGAGCCTTGAGTTTGTCATTTTGGCTGGTTGCCATCTTGTTTTTCTGAGCAAGAAGGGGCCGTATTTGGTCTAGAACTAGCAACTTGAGGACACATCCACCTATACCACCAACCTTACTGCAACTGGCTACTGGCTACACCATGCAAAGGTGCTACTAAGAAAGTAAGCATCCATAATTTGAGGTAAACCAAAAGCGAATTCACAGCTGTAAGTGCCACAGGTACACATTGCTACATATCTTTCCAGTTTGTGAGGTTGCTACGTTAGCCACTTGTCATCACATTATAGCTATGCCCTAAAGTCTATTTTATTCTAAATGGGACCATCACTTACAAAATGATCATAACGCTGTATTGAAGAAGACTTGAAACGGTCGATTCAGACTTTAAAGTAATTTGCAAAATGTTTGGTGAGGTAATAAATCAAGTGACAAGCAGTGTCATGATCTCGGATTTCTATACAATTCGACTTCTTTTTCCAATCAGTTGAGACGCCCTCTGCTGGTCATGATAAAGAATGCACGTTTAAGGAAATTTAGTATTGTTGTATTGTAAAAAAGTTCTAAACGCAGTTAGAATAGAGTTTATTACTATCAGTTTATTTTATCTTATAGACAGAACCTGAAAAAAATTGTATCATGATCACGCTACTGGTAATACATTTCACGAATAGCTTGATGTACTGTATGTAACGCACTGTTTGGTGATTGGAGTATATTCCAGACAAAACAACACAAAGTTTCTTATATATGATCAGTGTGTAGCAAATGATCAGACAGGAGGATTCTCTGACACCTATGAAACTAGCTCACCAAGCCAACAAAAACAGTGGTGCATCGCAGTGATGCTGTCATGAGGTACTTGACATACTGTGTTAAATCCTATCAGGATCTGTCAACAGTGCTGAATGATGACTCCCAAAACTGACACTCATTATAAGCACGAAGGAAGGATCAGAATGATCGTTAAGTTGATACTAAAGGCAGAAAATCCCAGAATCATTTCGGTTTGTAAAATAACATATATCTTGACTGGACCAGCAAATAAATGCAGCAGTTATATTACTGGGGAAATATCGCTATCTATATGGGATTATTCTCTACTACTACTATGCTATTTCCTTTAGAAATCTAGTATAATTCAGTAAATGTTCTTCTGTTGGCTATAGTATTCAGTTCAGACAACTACTGAAGACCTCATATAGGCATTGTTGGGGATCTTTAAATTGCAGCGTTGAGTATAATGGGATTGATTCAAATGTTGCAGATTTGTCAGCTAAATGTTAATTCTGTAAACTGTACTGCAGCATACTATAACACAAATAGGTTTCAAGATTAGTAATGCTGTTTATTTGCCTTGTTTCTGGTTTCAGGGGTGAAAATGAGTCATGTTGTGTTCTGGTTTCAGAATGATGAAGACAGCTGGAGAATAATTACATATAAAATATGTTGTAGGCTGCACATTTAGTGGTCATGGGGTGAAAACAATCTACCCAGGAGGATGCCCCTGGACCCCCCTAGATTGGGCTGCAATCGTTTTCCATTGACATGTCACAGGGGAAAGCACAATGTTAAATAATACATTTAGAATGGCTGAAATCCTTTTAGTTTCAGTGTTCTGGTGTTATGCCTTCACTCTGTCATGACACATACATGTGTGTTAGAACTGTGCAGTATAACATGAAAATGTGAATTGATGTCATCAGTCATGTGAGTTGCATTGTACCACATTACAAAGGGTTTCAATCATTCACTTTAAAAATAAACCAAAAATTAACCAAACAAAATGTGTTTTCAATTTGTTTGTATGCTGTTAACTGGAATTCAGTTTAGCACCAGAGTTTCCTTTGCAATAGGACACCTGGAGCTGATTAATGTGAGTTGTAATGGGGTGGTTTGGAGCTGATTTAAGTGTTTGGACATCTGTGGATTTAAAGGTTGTCTCACAGAGCTGGACACAAATATCAACAACCACATGAGGAGTAGTAGTATTCCTCTTATTTGGGGAATCTGTGCCCCATTAAACTAAATTTTCCACTCCATAAAGAGACAAGGTTTTGTCTTTGTGAATTTTTCCAATAGCTTTCTCCAGGACAAAAAGCATCAAAAACATTCTGTAAAGGCGCAATTTTAGTGCAGTACAGTCAGTAAGTTAGTTTGTCTGTTTGTGCGTGAAAGCACATGTACACACACGTGCATATTAAAAGTTGAATGCAAATGTCTGCAAGCTTCCAAGGCTTGTTGGGCATGCCAAGTGACAGTTGGTGAAGTCCTTGTTCTGCAAAGGTTCATGTACCAACTTGACATAAAATGGAAGCCCCCTCCCACCACCACCCACTCACCAACAAGCAACCTCAGTGATGTTCTGACTGGCATGCACATGCTGGACCCCAGTGTTCCCATTGATCATCATCATGTCTTTGGTTTCCATCCAGTTCTCTCTGCGTCTCCCACATAGCGCAATACAATACACACCAAAGGGGACACACTGATGGATCAGTGTTGTTTTAGTTTTGCAGAATTATGGACATGCATGACTTTATTTCCATTATGAAAAAAAACATGATTGATGATATATTCAGCATTGGCAATTTTTCATGTTTCATTTCATATGATAAATTAGTTCTCCTGACTCAACATTTCCACACAAAACTGGCTGTGTACACTCTGGTATAATATGCTCATTAGTATTGCAATTGGGATCTCTTGTGTGTTCTGATCAATAAAAACAAGACTTGGGTATTCTTGTTCTTAGTTACATACATTCTCAATGATACGTGGTTAAACACACAAAACTGGGTCTGGAAAGTGTCTTAAACTTGCATTCTATTTAATGACCAGCAGGGGGTGACTCAACTGGTTGCAAGTCTGACTGTATACAAGTCTATGAGAAAAATGACTGCACTTCTCTCTTGATTCAATACCTTTAAGGTTTAAATCGCTAGTTGCAAGTCTTCTACAATACAGCATTACGTCCATTAGTAGTTTATGGTCAATTTAGAGAAAACAGAAGATACAGCAGGGTATACTTTAGGGTATTGCTAGCTAATGCCAATTTTAAGTGAAATAATGATATTTAAATATGTTATATATAATAATTTAAAAGAATATATGCTGTGTGAGAACCATGTCAGCCTTGGCTTTGTCAAGGACATGGAAATGTGAGGACCATATGAGGAAAACATCTTTTTCCCAGTTGTGTCATCTATTCACACTGTAAGTTCAAGTAGAGATCTGGACAGCATCGGCGGTTCACACAATGACCCCAGTTGCTCCAATGACAGTGATGTGAAACAGAGCTTTGTTACTGTCACATCACTGAGAGCTACAGCATCAGACTGACCTCCCAAGAACACAAACGCTGAGCTCTCTCAGAGGGAAACATGAGGCAGTTGCATTCATTCATTTAAACCTGTAATTACCTGATTCCATTTTTATGGTCTCACACAAAGACATGCAAACACACTTGATGTGGAGAAACTTAATCCTAGATGTGACTAAAATATTCCACCTCTGTTTGTAGTGAAATGGTGCCTCATTGTTGTTGCAGAGCATCACAGCATCACAATTAGCTTCCCACTCTACTCACTACAAATTCCCAACATGGATGTACAGTCTACTAGTACATCATCACATCAGTATTTCATTGTTTGTTGTTGTCCAGTGATGAAACCCTGTAAAGCAGGGGTGTCAAACTGATCCAGTAAAGGGCCGCTGTGGCTGCAGGTTTTTGTTTCAACCAAGCAGGAGCACAGGTGATACTGATAACTAATCAACTGAGTGCAGACAGTTCAGCTGATTAGGATGATTTGATTCAGGTGTGTTTCTGCCACTCTGCCCTTTCCTGGATCAGTTTGAAACCCCTGTTCTAGATGGCAAAAAAAAATCCAATTATAGTATGCCCAAAAATGCCTAAAAATGTTATAAAATTCAATATTATAGTGTGTCCAAAACTGGAAAAAAAAAAGGCATACTATATTATATTTAAAAATGTCAAAAGAAAAACAACTTATAGGATGTCCAAATGTTGATTTTTGTCAAAAAATTATCATTCTGTAAAATGCTTGCAAATGCTAGAATTGTCCCTGTTATACTCTGTGAAAACATAATACAGCATAATATGTCCAAACATGGCAAGAGCACAGGTGATCCTGATAATTAATCAACTGAGTGAAGTCAGTTCAGGTGATTGAATGATTGGATTCAGGTGTGCTTCTTCTTGGTTGGAACAAAAACCTGCAGCCACTCGGCCCTTTACTGGATCAATTAGACACCCCTGCTGTAAAGTCATTTAGGTTCGTCGACAGGTGGGTGTGATGGCACCAATCAACTCAGGACTTAAGCCTAGGGACGGGTGTTAGGATTGCTGAAAGTTATGTTATTGTTGTCTGTTATTTTTTAGGCCTAATCCTTTCTTTTCGGTTCTTTAACAATAGTGGTTTTGGTGCCTAACTTTAACGAAGTGTGTTAATGTATTTATAGCGGCACACACGCACGCTAGCAACAGGGTGCAGAAATGTTCATATCCAACATTTATTCCAACATCAAAAATATTAAAATTCCAATTGTGCTGTCAATCTGAATGCACATTCACTCTTTAAATGTTAACATTGTATGGTGATAACTGAAAGGACACTCAGGTTTTGTTTTATATTCCAGCTTCTAAAACTACACTTCTGTACTAAATGAATACTTAAAAATGGTCCACTTTTATTCTGATGGCCAGAAGTGCATACCAGTCTTAGTGTTGCTGGTGAGACCACACAGAGCTTTGGTATGAATTCCCTTTTGGTCAAGTCCAGCTATTGATGGTTCGTTGGCCCAAATGTCTTTGCTGCCATCTTCTTGATGTTTCGTTGGCTCATCTTACTTGCATTATTTAATTTTTATTCCACAAATAACTACTCTAGGTCACAAGTGAGGAGACTGAAATAACATTCAGGTCCTACTTTGCAGCTGATGACACTTGTGGCTTAAATATAGATTTCACAAGGGGAAACTAAAAGAAAGCCAGTTTATTTGAATTACTAAGCTTGGCCACTACTGTCCTATCCGGTCAATGGATGAAAGCGGATCTGAATGGTAGTTTCATGGTGTTTGGAGAGAAACTCAAACAAAGTGTGCCCCAGTTGTATAATGTTTGGCAGGCAGAGGTGCAGGAATACATGGAGAACATTAGATGAAACCATTTCTGTGGTTTATGTGTTCATCACATACTGCTGATTGGCTACATGCTTTCATGTTGATCTGGAAAAACGGTTGAGTCACTCGGCCGTCTTGTTAATGTACCTTGCTGTGCAGTTGCCTAATATAGAATGATGAGCATGAGGAATTCTGCATTTCAGTTATGCTTTCCATTGCATGAGCATATCCACAGTTTGCCTCTGGGCAAAGATGAAGAACATTAGTTCCTCTTCTCTCTTTTTAACATAGATATTCCAAATTAATTATGAGGGCCGAGTAACACAAATAAGTCGACTGCTCATTGTTCTGACATCCCATTGGTCTCAACATGGCCCAACATTTAGAAAATACACATGAGGGCCATGACTCTAAACATGCTTCTTAAAACAATGCTGCAGTCAAGGAATGGTAAGGTTAAGACACAAAACACTAAGTTGGGTCAACATTTTTGTAAGAAAACAGTAGTTGGAGGCACGACTCTAATAATGTGTGCATGAACTGTATAGATTATAACACAAAAGTCAAAGGAATGCATGTACAACTCAACCAAACAAAATCTACATTTCTTCATTTGAGAAAGAAAATGTTTGGTCTACAAGTTAGCACACATGGGGTGTGCTGAAAACCTGACTTAGCAAGCCAGAGACACAGCATGTAAACAGTATGACAAGGTCCTGCACTCCCAAAGAAAGACTGTTGTTCCAGTGTGGACAGGTTCTTGGCTCACTTGCTCTGAATGACTGATTGGATTCTAGTCAAAACTCTTTTTCTGGCATGGCTTGCAGGAAAATAGAACAATATTGGGCGCTGTCAATTTGTCAGGGTATTCCATTACGTTACAATGGTGCGGATCACGTGTAAATATAAGCTGAGTCATTTGAGTTTGCCAAACAAATATTGTAGTTTCTTGAACAAAGTCAAATCTGATACGTACATCTTGGAGGTTCGTAGTCATACGTTATGTAAAACACTGGAAAAATTGGCTTGTCAGCTGCCTCCAACCTGTGGAGATATTTATTTAACTAGATTTCCCACATTTTAGGCCCAAGGCTGGATTATTACCCCCACCAGAGAGGATTTGTCTTCTATTCAGTTTACTTGTTTGTCTCTTTGTCAGTAGGATTATGTAATAACTCTGGCCCATTTTCATTAAACTCGGTGGAAGGGTGTAGAATGGCTCAATAAAGAACCCATTAAATTTGGGAATGGATTGGTATCAAGGGACAAATAAGAAAACTTCACTTTCGTTAACATTGCGAAATAGAATGTTGTTTTCAGTTCAGTTTGTCAGGAAGATTACAGATATACTACTGGTCCAATTTTCATGAAATGTGGACGAAGGTTCTGTCACAGGCCAGGGAAGAACATGTTAACATAACACTTAATGTTTTTTACACTTGGTAACACTGTTATATACGGCATGGCCTACCGGATGTCTGCAATAGGATCAGGTGAGTAATGGAATGAGAACTGAAATATCCCCTTTTCTACTTCAGGTTTGAGGGAGCATTCATGTGAATGTCAGGACAAAAAGTTATTTGGATTAGCCTTACAAAAAGTGACTGCAGCACATATGCTCTGTCTCATAATGTTAATGAAAGTCAATATGTTGCACATATGAAGTCGACATTACTGAAACAGCAGCCCCAGAGAGCAATATGGATTTACAGGGTTCCTTGAACCTAAAGTATGACAATGTGCTACATATTAACCCTCATAAATGTACATCCACAGTTTAACCAAACCTCAGCAGTGTATAAATCTGTCAGCTCTACTTGAAAATTGTTGATTCAAACTCTGTTCGCCCTTCGCACTTCAGTTGGTCACCTGTTTGACAAAACACTTCGGGAAAACACAAAATAGTCCACAGCGTCTATTACAAGATTTATTTCTATTGAGACAATTAACCTCGCCCATTCAACATACATCACCTATCAACCTGTCACTACCCACGTACACGCCCTCCTCAGCCAGTACTGAACAGTTTAAACTGGTTCTTTGGTTTACTACTTTAAACTCAAATCTGAGATCAACATAATAGCAGCATTAGTTTCATGCATTGATCTCCAGTGTTTACAAATAAAAAGTGTGAATTCAGAAAAAAGCTGACATTAGTCCAACAGCAAATAGACCAGTTTGGTGTCTGTCCTGCAGTGCTTTATATTGTGAAGCTCATGCCACTGACTTTAGGTCAGTGTGAGATTTATTCTAACCAAGCGGCCTCTTGCTCGGACACTCTCTCCTTTTTTTCTTTTTTGCTTCTTCCATAAGGTTCTCTTCAAGACCTGGAAATCTCTTCTCCTCCTTCAACACTGCCCCTGTGCTCCTGGTCCAGACAACATGATGACTCACTGATATCAACTTCAGATGATACAAAATTTAGTTACCTAATGTTGCTTTAAGCATTTTTAATCTAATACTGTTGCATCCATTCTTGTTTACAAATTTGCATTTATAAAAAACTGTAAATCCTACCAAGTCAAGTATAAGGTCTTTTTATATTTGTATAGCTCAAATTATTTGGACAAAGTCTCTTTATCATGGTACTTAATGAATACAGATCCTGGATTCCTTGTTATAATGACTTCTTTTGATGTAACAAAGCATTTCATCCTGAAGGCAAAAGTTCATCTTTCATCATCATGTTTCATCAAAGTCCATATTTCATTATGTCATATTTTCTTTTTGTTGCTATGAGATAGTTTTTGTTATGGGAAAAGAATGACTACATAATGATGTAATAAACTGTCACCACTGTCAGAGCTACAGTACATGGTTATGCCAGTCAAAAGCCAGGTGTAGCATGCTACCTGGGAAACATGCTTCAGGGATTTTATGATGATCAATATTTATTAAACTATAACATCACCAACGGACAAGTGATAAATCTATCAAAAAAAGATGACAGTGTTGGTGTTACAGTATGATAGATTATGGGCGGCTCTCACCCATTTGCTACTTCCAACACTGATACAAAAACACTGAAAGCGTGGACAAATGTGCCTATCTGTATCTATTTTTCGACTTGCAGCACTTTGTCTCTATATATAATATTTTTATTATGATAATTTGTTAAAGATTACCTCCCCTAAAAAATTGTTCTTCCTATGTTGATGTGCCCTTAAATCTATGACCAACAAAGGTTCTGTGCACTTCCCTTAAATATGACGTTCAAATGTATGTTGGGCAAGTTAGATTTGGTAAATCATAACGTTGAAAGCAAATTGTTATTAAATATGCAAAAGCCAGAAAGGAAACGAGAAACCTTCTGCACAGAGTAGACTTGTCAGAGAGAAAAAAACACATGATAACATTGCTCACAATGCTCTTTCACTGGTCAACCTGGCACTATACCCAGCTGGATGAACATTGCTATTTCTCTGTCAGCCTAACACATGCACACTGGTTGGTGGTTTGTAAGGCCAGGTCCAGAATTTTTCAATGAGGGAGAAAAAGTAGATGTGCTTCCTGCCGCATTTTCAGTTTTCTTTTTCACTTTTTATGTGGAAAAACAATTGTTAAACAAAATATTATCATAATAAAGTATTGCATACTTACTAACCTGCCTAGAGGGGGACTTTTAAGATAACTATATGATTGCCTCTCCAAAAACTTAAGGATTCAGTCTGAAGACATAGAATTAAATGGATGTTATATACCCCTCCCACTGTGAGCTTAGGCTGTTTATGATGTCCTTCCCATTCCTCCCTAATATTTCATAAACTATTCTCTTGCCACACTCCTTTATTATAACTTTCATACTTATGGGCCATTTAATACAAAGTCAACTTGTCAATAATAAAATAGAAACTTCTCTTTAATGTGTTCTAAAAACGTTAACCTTTGTTCTTCCTTCTGTCTAGCTGTTATTTCCATCTCTCTGTATAGATGAGGCATGATATTAGGGATATTCTCATGTCACCATAAAATATTTCACAGCGTGGTAATAAATGAAATAGGCTACCCTTTCACATCTGTACTTTTTTTTTTTTGTACATTTTAGAAGAGGTTCATCGCGCCTCAATGAACGTCACCTGTCCCCTATTATTTGTCTCCTAAACTGAAGTTTTATGGGTCCATCCTGACGTTTATGGCCTATTCTCATTCACTTTGAAAGTAAAGACAGACACTGAGGACAACCATCTGGCTTTAATATCTCTGCTGCTCTGAGCCCTTTGTTTAACCACTAAACTTCTGTTCCTCACGTAATGTGCACATGTACCATATAAGTACTGTATAAGAAGTGGACGTAACCACCGTGGATCCAGAAGTAACCATATTTGGACAAAAGGGTGGAGCTGGACAATTAGCTAGTTAAAAACTATAGCTTAATTAGCAAGGAGCTAAAATGTACAGCCAAGGTGCAAATATGTACAGCCAACTCCTTTAAGTGAGAAGTAGGGTAATCTTCTCATAGACTTACATACATTAATACTTCTTTTAGCTTCTTCCAGTGGAATTTCCACCTTAACTACCTACTCTGGTCTGAACAGCACTTTGGTGAACATGATTTGTTTTTAAAGTACTTTATACATACATATTACTTGACTTGACTTAAGGCACTTCCGCTTATTATAGAGAGTTGCAGGTAAGACATATTTTTGTAGGCAGACCCAGAAGTTTACAACGCACATCCTTCAACAAAAAGCCAATGGGACTTTTCTATTGGATTTAGATTTTTAGATTATTGCTGAATAAAAGCTCTGTGGCAAACAGAGTGTATGGTATTTACATGTTTTTTTAGCAAGATAATCTTCACACATGAAGACCATTTTTGTGATTTTATGAGCTTGTAATTTCCACAAGTAAAAATTTGCTTTAGGCTACCAATAGACTACACCATGGTCACCTGACTTGAACCTCAATACCACTAAGCTGACAAAGTTGGTAATATCCAACAACTTCTCATGTATCCACTTGTTAGCAACCCTGTTTTTAAAGAGTCTGTAAAGTTTCAAATTCTACAAATGAGGTATTTACTGACGTATTTTATGTCAGAGAAGAAAATGTGAACATTTCTTCAGTTTGTGTTAACCGCAGGCCTTATTTCAAGCATTTGACTACAGACCGATTGAGTATGAAATAAAGGAACTGGAAGTGCAAAAATGTTAACTTATATCTGGGATTTCATACTCATTCCTACTACACCATTGGCTTCAGGCACACAAACTGTATGTAAACACAGAAGATGGGTGGAGGAAAATCCTTTAAAGCTTTCAGAAAGTGGTGTTCTAACAGTCCATATTGAGTTTAAAAATGTTCGAGTGGGAGATAGAGAGAAGCAACATACAGTAAAGTAACATCCCACTCTGGGTAAACAGAGCAGCCAAGCTATTTTTATTAGTCAGCTCAATCTCTATGGAGACTTGGGGCGGGGATGGAACCTCCTTTATCGAAACCTGGCAAGTCCTGATCAGAAACCTGTGGGGATTTCTCTGTCTGAAAGAGAGAGCTCCCATAATGACGCAATACATCTCTGAGGCATGAGGTCATCAGAAAAGGGAAAAATGTCCCATTGATTTTGTTTCTTGTGGAGATGTTATTTGGTCAGAACGAAAGGTCAGTATACCCTTCATATGTTGTTAAGACATTTAAAATTGCCCCCATCTGTGGTAGCCAAATGTCTAGTTTTGTACACACTTCAGACGTGTACGGTTGAGTTCATTTTCATTGCTGGAAGGTACCTGAAACTAAAGGCAGGGCCTTCCCACTTAAGCCTTAAGCATTAGAAGAACAATAATACAGCTGAGTAAAGCCAGGGCCGCCTTCCATCACTGGTACTGTAGGTCTGCAGCTTCATAACCAGGCATGACAAAGTGCCCAAAAAGAGCAAAACAAACATGTTTCTGCACAAAGAGACAGCAAAAGCAGGCCAGCAAGATTATGAGTCAAAAGTTTACTTTAAGAATATGCGGGAATGATAGATGAGAAAGCTGTCACACGTGGGGCCCCGGGATCACGGCCCCTCTGCATCAAGCTCTAAAGCTGTCTGACGTTCAGTGCAAGCTGTCTCTCAAACTTCACCACACAGGAATTTTGGAGTGCATCCCTTGTTATGCTACTAAAAGTTATTTCACTGTGGTCCAAATGAAAGAGGAAAATGTGATGTGTTTACAGTGCACATAAGGTTAAACATATGCTTTAGGGCTGAGCCGTGAACTTAGAAGACCTGGCTGAACTTGGGTGAACCGTGCATTCATATACATGCAACAAAAAAATGTCTTCCATGCCAGAGCACATTTTCAACGCACAAGTTAAGTACACAAATATGGATTTGCCAAAATACTTATCCTACACACATTAATCTTACTCTTTGAGTTTAGGCTACTGTCATACAGTCTGGGAGACTTAAGAAGCTGCTTTATATAGACAAAGCAAGAGATAGACCTGGGGATCATAACTGACTCCAGTATCTCAAAACAAATGTAGTTGTGAAATAAACTTCATTATTCAGTTAACCAAATGAAAAATGATCTAATGGTGATGATGGCACAACCAGCAGATGTTGAGTGGATCACTGCCATGCCATTGCACCATGCCCCATCGATCTGACGGATACTACATTTCAAAGACGTGATCTCTGTCAAGAGAGCTTTGTGCCTAAACCTAACCATTCCTTAACCAATCTGTTGTAACATACACATTTTCTTAAGCACAGTTAGCAGTCAGTGTGCATTTTTGTACTATTGGGCCGCTGGACCTATATATCTATACATTGGACCAAGGGAATGTCCCAGTCCCTGAGAAGATCACCACCCATGGCATCACCCAACCACCGCCCATTGTTCTAATGGCCCATTATTCAGAAACCCAAATAGTCCAAAAATTGTTTCATTCCATTAAAAGCCCATTGGTCCAGCAGGTTGTTATCCTGAAACAAAAAATAATTTTGCCAAAACCCAATTGTTTGGAAAATACACACCCTAACTCTCCTGGCTAATTATTATCTGACATCATTGGACTATGACTTTGACTCAAAACTTTCAACTCCAGTTTCTTTCATATATGTTTCCCTCCTGTGACAATGGTATTTCCCGTAGCATACCCCTCATTGGAGTGGTTGGGGTTGAAGCTTGGGTCATGGTTAGGCGTAGTACAGAAAATAGGTCAGGGTTACGGCAAGTAAGGTTTGGATTAGGGATAGAGTTTTTGTTCTGGTTCTGGACAAAGAACTACACTGGATTTGGCGACTGTCCCTTTAAAATGTCAAACTTTTTCTTAACACACTATGTCTCATTAGTTTAATCCATGGCAGAGAGGTTATTTACCAAACTATTTCTTGGTAGGGACTAGTCAACAAGGGTACCAAGGATTCAGCAAACTCAAAATGCAGCATATATTGACAGATATTGGTGTCAATCCTCTCGACAAAGTTTATTTATAAAAGACATCCCTCCACTGGGGAGCCTTCAGGTGGATTTCAAGCATCCCAATCAGTTTTCTTTACCACCACTACCTCAGTGAGGCTCCAAAGACATATATGTTGGCCCGTCTCTGGCAGCAGCATGCCTGGAAATAAATGATTACCAGCTCTGGTTGCAGCTCCACAGGCATTCCCTCGTGTCCTGTTACCTTCCCATGTCAGTAGAATGCTAATATGCTCGTACAGCTTCATCGGACATGCAGGGAATGCCGGGGACACCAGCCTGAGCATGAGTAGGGTCCCCTCGTGGAATGTTTTCCTAGGTGTCATTTTCTCATTCCTTCCACTGTGTTTGGAGCAGGAGTTTAGGGGAGCTCAAGTACACTGAAATAGTATTACACAGTATACCTTATGGTGTCTTTGGCTGGAATCCAGTTGACTTACAGTAGTTAAACCTTCACTGACCCTTAGTTATAAATAAACAAAATATAAACTAAAGACTGTTTGTTTTTGGCCATGTATATTTCTCTAACAGAGGTCAATTAAAGCAACTATAAGGTTCTTTTTTTACTGATCAGGAAACTCTCAATTTAATATGCCTGTCCCTTGCCCCGATTCCCTTCAAAATCAGACTAAATCTTTTACAGCAGGCAAACCACAACTTACCCTATGGTAAAATGTTCTTAAGCAGAGTCTGTCAGTGAGTAGTACTATTGGTCATCAAAAGGATGCAGATTATTCTTTAGAGATTTTTTATTTTTGACATTATATTTTGTGGTTATGCATTAATAAAACATAGAGAATTCCAGATTCCAAGCCAAAAAAAAAAGGTAAACATAAAAGTGATAGAGCATATGGTAAAAACCTCAAAGTCTTAACTGGCAGGGATATAACATGTAGGGCTAGTAAGTTATGAGGAAAATTATTAATTAAATTGTTATTATATGGTGATTATATATATTATATATCAGTTATTATATTGACATCACAGTTATTTGTGATTACTCATTGACTTTGAAAACATTATGCATTTTAAAGGGGGTGGATATGTAGTTTTCTTTTGAGCATCTAGCTGCCAGAGTAGGAAAGATTGTGAGCCAGAGACAGAGGAGCCCACAACACGGAAATCACTCCAGCACCACAGTTTGACCTGGTTAAAGTTACATATTTGAACTGCAACTGTGTTTTCAAACTCAAAATAAGCACTCTGAAAGTAATGTGCCATGTGCTCATGGACAGCCAAAGCAGCCTGAATTTCTTTCATAGAATCTGAGGCACATTACTCAATCTCCACTCTCTGCTGTCATATCATTTCACCCACTGAGGTAGCAGTATGCTGATGTGTAGCGTCAGGGCCGGCCTGTGAATATCTGCCGCTCGAGGCGAAAAACAATTATGCCGCCCCTAAGCCTACATTTGCAACGTACTGGTCCATACCAGCAACAACACCCAAACTGCAATGTGTCATAAACAAAGCAAAAACCAACAACAACACACAAACGCCAATACGTTATACACATAACGCAAAAAGTCTAGTGCAACGCCAGAGTGTTTAAAGTGTCAACAATAATATATGTATGACGCAATATGCAGGCATTTTGCAGATCCATATACAAATAATGCACCAAACCACAGGTCTGCCTAATAACTCCAATAATCTGGTTTCAAAACATTTACAGCAATTCTCTAAATAATAACAGTGCAAATATCTCCAACACACCACGTTCTCAAATGCATCAAACACAGACACATAGCAACCACATATAATCAGCAACTTAAAAGGCTAAATAGTAGCTAAATAAAGCTTACCTTTCAGAAGTGTAGGTGGAGGGCCTTCATCGCAGCAAAGTTCTTAATTGCATCCAGGATCATTCGAAATATCCTGACCTCTCGGTGGCTTGGCGGTCGACTTGAAGCCAGGCTGCGGGCTGCTGCCGTCTGCTGTTGTGGCGATTGATGCCATTTGCACCTGTGAGAGAGTTATGCTAACGTTAGCGGTCGGTGATGCACTTGCTCGTTGTCATCTTTACTAGAGCTCCCAGGATCAATGTATTTACGAAAAAAGAATCTCTCTGTTTTTGGAGAGCTTGCTCCTTCAATATCCTCTTCTTTTTGTATTCCGGACCAGATAATTTTGGTTGTTTCGACATCATTACCGTCCCTCCTCACACTGCAGTTTTTCAGAAATACCTGTAGAATCAAAATTGTTGGCGGCAGCTACGATTGGCTCGTAAGAGCTGGGGGCGGGATTTGTGTGAGTGAGGTGGCCACAGGTCAATCATTTTATCTTGATATCTTGTTTTCATAATCATTGAAAGCCAAAATCGTAATTTCATAATCAAATCAAATTTGAATGATTGCCCAGCCAGATTTCAAGTATTGTCATATAATAGTTGTTAATCTTTCATAGCCATGAATATCTACATTACCTCATGGTGCTCATGTGAACCACCTTGATTTTTTTTTACAGGGGATGCCAAAATCCACCTAGAGTCAAGGTTTCTCAAAATGTATAGGTAAACACAGTTTTCACCATCATTGTGCCCATATTTGACATGATACATCAGTGTTGTTTGAGCGTGACAAAACGTTTCTTTACATCAACAGAACCACGAGTTACCATACACTTTATGAAATGTGGTTGAAAGAGTCTCGAGGCACGTCATGTCTAATTTGTAGTGTTGGAAGGAAAGTTGGGATCATCAGCAGTTTGATTGTGCATTTACAAGCTCCTGGCACAGGCCTATGAACCAATGACCATTACAGATCATGGTGGTTTCCATGGTCTTGTCATATCAAAATATGCATGCCAAATGTTTGACAGCACCGTGAAAACAGTCACAGTGTGCAATGAGCCCCGAGATTCAAGGATAAACACAGCACAGGGAGTTGAGATTTACGCTCGTTCTTCAACTTGGAAACAGTAGTTGACAACACAATCCAACCACAGCCTCTGCTTATTGGCTGTTCTGGACCAACTATTGCCAACTGTTTGGAATAAATACACAGAACATTTCAACATTAATAATTACAGAACAATATTGAAAATATAAAGCAATATATAGAGAAAATTAAATAAAATAGCTATTTACCCGCATTCCTAAGTCTAGTGTAATACATTTGTTAAGCACCGTATGTATTTTTAAATTCTCAGATATTTAAATTTTAATTAAATCAAGTGCCAACTGCATATAACAGCATATAAAAATCACTTTTTAAAAATGTACTTATCTATGCTTAAGTTTATATTTTTGTAACAACTGTCAGCACGTTGGACTGCTTTCCAAGAGACAGACAGACCACTTATTGTCTTTTTATTTAACAAAAACAAGCAGTGGTTTTTGTCCCTGAATACCCAAAATATAGTGCGTGTCTTATTCTAAGCTCTTTGGATCCACACAGCGCAGAACACATTTACCACAATGGCTTTATTAACTACAGCTGATAAAATCTTTCAGTGATGGTTTTTATGTCAGCCAGGGAAACTAAAGAGCGCCAACTAAAAATGAAAAGCCTAATGTTTATTATTCCCTGCATTTCCACTCCTTGTACAGTTTGATTCCCATGACCAAGGCCTGTTGTATCAACTGAATCCTCCAATGCTCTCAAGTAATGTGATGGCAACCTGGGAAACACAATGGCACAACCACAACCCCTAATGGCACAACCACCACCCCTACATACTCTCCTTGGAGCCATATTCAAGCGATGCCTTTTTTGCCAAAATAAGTTATTTAGATTGATGCTGGGATAAACATATAGCCAGCACATCATCATTCAAAAAAGACAAGACATAAACATGCCACAGCATCAAGGGGAGTAAAGGCCACAGTGTGAGGTGCATATGTGTGTGCACAGTATCCAGTGCGTTTGTTTAAAGTATAATGCAGCATAATTTTATAGCATGTCTCCTTCTACCAAGTGCAAATCATCTATCTAGTGCCAGACACAGTTTATATCTTGGCAGTGACTGACCTCCACTATTGTCTTAAAAAACTGCTGACCGCACTGACCAGCATTACTCAACATGACAGTAAACACAGACATTGTTCTTTGTCCTGAAACAACATAATTAAAATGAAGCCACTTTTTCATTCTCTTGAAAGTAAGTCCATTTTAGGTCAGTTTAAGTGTAAACAAGAAAAGTTCATGTTAGGGGATTTCCAAACTGTCCTGTTCCCTTCACTACTATGTAAGGGCGCAAGTTCCACCGGGGATAAGTGGAAGGTTTACCCCCCTCACTTTTAATATTTCTGTTTCATTTTTATTTTTCAAAATCGGTCCGAACATTGTTCTCCTGCTGTCCTGTCACAGTAGTTGAGAGGAGAGAAGATCTGAGCTTCTGAAAAGTTGATTATTCAATGTTTTTTGCCCTTCGTTTTGCCTCATAGGCAACAAACAGGTTTTTGGGGATGCATGCAGCACAAAAGACAGACCTGCAGACCTTTATCAGGGAGAAAAGTACACCAAAGATTTATTTCGGGAAAGATTTCACAGTTAATATTATCCTAAAAGATGCTAGAATTAGACATCAGTCAAGATAAGAGTTAAGCTCAGTGCTCTTTGTTGGTAATACAACCCAAACTATGCCCTTGTTGCTATGTACTGATCAAGCAGCAATCTCCAAGCTGGTGCCTTCTGCTGCATTCTTTCGAAGGGGGGAACTCCAATGGTTTGCAAAAAGTACATTTGTATAGAAATCAATGAGAAAATGTGCCTACTTCTCAATGGATTTATTACCCCAGTTAACATTTTCATAATGAGTTTGTGTTCTTAATCATTAGTTTTAAGTATTCTTCAATACAGCAAGATGTTCATTTAGTAAATTATGGTCCCATCTAGAGTAAAATACACAATCAAGCAGATTGACGGCATGCTACTATAGTGCACTTTGTGTTTTCATCTTAGAACTCTGATCCCTTCACATGTATTTTTACTTCATGAGCGTTACTTGTGACAATTGTTCAGTGTTTGGTTGGACTCAAATCAGCTGTTCATTCAAATAATAGGTGCACCTTGCTAACAAAGCTAGCTCCAGCATTAGTACATTAAGTAGCATCCTTCCAGCTCCCAGTCAGTTCTGTGCATGCACTGGTTGCCAAAGAACAAGATGGAGATGTCCAAAATGCTAAATGAGGCATAAAAACACGTAATCTACAAACCAATGGGTTAAACACATTTTTTTAATACAGTTGATGGCATGTACTAACAAATTATTTAAAAATGTTGTTTTTGTGTAACATGACAATTGGTTTCTATGTATTCATATTTTCTAGGTGGTTCAGTTTAGAATTGTCAGCATGAGCCTGTTAGCTGTACTGTGTGACTCTCAATATTGATGACACAACACTGTATAGACTGGCAAAGCTGCTAACACTACTTACTAATTATAAAAAGCTGATTATTGTAAAAAATAAGCAGTGACGCACAAAATTGATAATACTGTCTATTTACAACTTCAAATGGAAAGGAAATATCTTTCTTCTCTAAACACCAGATCTATGAAAATTCCTCACTGAAGCCATCTGGGAAACATGGCACACCATTTGTTTTGTGGCCTGTAAAGGAGAACCTTAATAGCTTCGATTTTAATATCAACAACTCAACTATCTGGTGCAGTGCAGGGACAGAAACCACAACATCTGGAAACTGTAATCAAAACAAACACATGAACCGTGTCAGTAAATGCTTACATGCTGACTGCCAAGATACATTTTTTTATCCACTTTATGTCAATTATCACAAATAATTACCAAGGTTTATCATGGTGTATGGTATAGAAAATGCATCATGCCAAAAGAAGATTCAAAAATACATGTACTTGTGTGACCTTTTTGTCAATGACACCTGCATTAACTACTCGTCAGCTGTATTTTAAGCAAGACCATGTCCTTGAGGCAGAGTGGAGTTTTTTAGGGGCGTTGGGATTTGGAAAGGAAAGTCTCGTGGACTATGGAGACTAAGCCAGAACCCATTAGATCTTTCATCCAGCCAGCCTATGGCATCTTGCCAAACCTGTCAAACCTGCACATTTGGGGAAAGACAGTAACCCCTGCCTGCCAGGGTATCAGCAGATCTTGAAAAGTCTTAAAAAGCATTGGACCCAGTTCCCTGAAGCCTAAATTCAATTTACAAAGGTCTTGAACATTTTGTCTTGCCTGCTGGAGTAACATTAGTTAGAACTTTTTTAAAATGTGGTTACAGGCTGTCAGGAGATGTTACACATCTTTCAACTACAAGTGAGACTTGTGCAACAGTGGATTAGGCATGCAAGAGGCTGTTCAGTTCTTTTTAATGGAGTTCAGTCAGCACCAACACCTAATTACTGCTAACAACAACAACAACTAGTAAGCTCATCAACACATCATGTGCACACCTCACTTTTTGCAAAAGCTTGAATTGGTTCATTCATTTTTAAATTGGTTAATCCATCAATCTGTTTTCTTCCACCTATATTCTCAATGAATAGATTGACTATATCACCAGGAATTCTTTACAGCTGGTAAGTACTGACACAAAGGTGATATACATGTCACTAAATGTATTTGATTTTAATGAATGTGGATATTTTTGCCCCTACAGGGTTTCTCACACTTTACCATGTATGATAGTGAAAATGCTATTACATTTTACTCTGTCTGGAATTCAAAAGGTCTTAAGAGTCATCATGTTGATTTGGCAAATACTGCTGAAAACCTTCTGCCTGTTTCTGCCAACTAAGGGCAAAAGACATTGGCAGATGGCATCTGTCAAGAACTGCAACATTGCAAGGACACTAAAACCAGCACTCCAGTTTAGAGACGAACCATGGCCTTGACATCCAGTAGGTTAAACACCGGGCCAATGTGGAAGTGACTTTGATGTTGTGTGTTCCTTGTAATTGACACGTCTCTACCATGGCAACCTGTCCATCAAGTTAAAAGCAGGGCAATATTGTATCAACAGCAAGTCCGTGGCTCTGTGTACGTTTAAATAGCTGTGAACTTGGTTTAGGGTTTTGTCTGTGTTTTCGTCTAAGAACTTTGACTCAGTGTGTTGTCAGTTCATGAACATGAATTGTAATTGTAAATTGCAGATGCACCTTGCTAACCAAGCTAGCTAGCTAGTGCTATGTTTAGCTGATAAGTTAGTGTTTGCTCTGCTAATGGTACCGAGCCCTACTAGGCTGGTAACCTGTGTCAGCTCCCAGGCTCCACCCTCTCATCCAAATATAGTCATGCATGGCTCTAAAAAACAACATGGCAACAGCCAAAATGTTAAACTTGAGGCTTCGAAACTGTAGTCAAAAGGGAATCCTATGGCTATCTTGTGAAACAATCTGGTGGCCTTCAAACTCCATTGTCGGGTCATAAGTTGCTAATCAGACTATAAACAATAACCAGCACATGGCAGAGGAAGTCTACAAGTTACCCTTATATACACTGGCCACAACAGAACCACAGAAATATTGTCCGTTGTCCCCAGAGGCTAAATCATTGCCAGACCAAGATTTAGAGGTTGTTGGGGATGCATTCCTGAATTATCTGATGAGGGCTTAGTAGCCTTTAATCTTTTCAAATACTTATGACTTACATATCAACTTGGAAAGCAAAGAGAGAGAATGTAATGAGTACCAATTAATCCTCAGCTGAAGCATAGCTTGACCTGCTTTCATTTTACCATCTTCATATTGCTAATGCTACTTTCCTTTCACTGTGAATTTCCCTCCCACCCACTTACCTCCCTTCCTTCCTTTCTTCCTTCCTTCCTCCTCTCCCCCTCCCAATTAGACGTATTTACTTCCCAAATCCTAATCTCTAAAACATCGACAGAGGCTTTAGCCCTGGCTCCCTTGAGGCAGCTCAGCTCCTCCCAGCCCCTCTCTATCTCTTCTGCTTCACTCCGTCTTTTGTTCTGCCTGATGAGGTCATGTTCGAACCATTCCTCTTTGGGACTTTGTATGATACAAGCCCAAACAGAGGGGAGCCAAACCTCTGTTCACACATGAGATCAAGATAGTCGGGGGCATGTTTCCACAGATTGCCCCTGGGACTCGACTGTGTAGGTGTGTCTGTGTGTGTGAGAGTCAGAGATACACTCACGAGACCTGATCATTAGCTTGTTATTATAATGACGCTAATGATAATGGAAATGTAATAACTCTTTCATTAAAACCGTCTTTTGAAAATTGTGTCATGACTAAGGAATCCTAAACATACCGTAAGGGCCTTAATTAAAGAAATACAGTAAATGGCTGTGTGGGATTCCATCTGGGGGACGCAGAACACCATGTGCGTTACTACATTCATAATTGATGCTTGTTAATTTGTTTCTGTTGATTGTTTTAATTTTCTCACAATGTTGTGAGATGTTGCAAATATGGCAAGTTTTTGCCATAGAAGACTGTGAAGTGGAAGAACTTTTTTAAAATGTGAACATTTATGTTTAAAGGGTTAATTACAACTCTCAGATGCAACTTCAGGGCTACCAGTTCTTTGGCTTTTTATGTATGAGCTATCCTTTATCAGGCTCTGTCTAATGCTCCAAGCAAAAAACAATCTCACGCCAAATAAGAGGAAGCCCCAAAGCCACATCTTGATTAAAAATAGACAGCAGCAATAGGTTATATAGGCTAAAATGTTTGCACAAAGTGTGAACATCTCACCTTAGTCTACTATTCTGATTCTACACTGAGTTTTAGTTGGATGTATACCCTCTCTATAATAACAGAACACAGCCCTAACCTTGGTATATTTCCTAATTGCATGATTTTCATTGCGATCAATTAGTCATATTCCTTTATTGTTTTAAAAAAAAATGGGTTTGAGTTTTTACGATAGCTATTTATAGCTATTTATTATTGACACTAGGGACTTGTCATTCAAATAAACCAGATTGATGCATAACCATACTAGCTGAGCTTTGGAGCCTTATCATGTTTGGATGATATCATCCCATTAAATGGCTATCAATTGTTGTCAGCCTCATGCATATGTGTAAGAATATCCCTGCTCCACCTACTCTATGTGCAGAAGCCCATTAACTGGCTGATGGCATTTTCAATTTGTTAGGTTGAAGTGCTGAAACTATGTGGTTAGGTTAAGAAATATGAAACTACTTGGTTAGGTTTGATAAATATGAAACTACATTGTTAGATTTAATGTTTATGAAACTACATAGTTTAATACAATTAAACTATGAGGTTAGGCTAAGAAATATGAAACATAATGGTTAGCTTTAACATATATGAAACTATGTGGTTAGGTTTAAGACATACAAAACTAAAATGTAAAACTACATGGTGAGGTTTGATAAATATGAAACTACATAGTTATATTCAAGAAATATGAAACTACATGGTCAGGTTTCCATCAGGACACAAGCATGATATAAAAATGAGATACATTTTTTACACATCCAGTTTGTCAGAGGACACAAATCCCTGTCTCTTTCATACTTACTATGGCCACTGGAGATCAGCGCAGAACATTCATTCATTTTCTGTACCCGCTTATCCGAACCCGGGTCACGGGGGCTGGAGCCGATCCCAGCTGCATTGCGCGAGAGGCGGGGTACACCCTGGACAGGACGCCAGTCTGTCGCAGGGACGACACATATAGACAGACAACCATTCACACTCTCACTCACACCTACGGGCAATTTAGAGTCACCGATTAAACCTAAGCTGCATGTTTTTGGACAGTGGGAGGAAGCCGGAGTACCCGGAGAGAACCCACTGAACAATAAAGGTTAGTATAGCAGCCTAAAGGGTGAATTACATGAAGGTGAGGAAGGCCCTTTTAACTGGTATCCATGGCCGCTGATATTACCCCTTGTCATAGGCCTCGAAAGAGAAGGTCGTACTTTCCAAATCAAAATGGCTCTGAAGATATTCTAGCTTGACAGAGAGCACGGGCACTTTGACCACCTGAAAAATGCTCAGAAATGGTCACTGACCTGTGAGTGTTAACCCTGGAAGAAGACATGTATTGCTCTGCCACATCACTTAGCCAACAAAAAAATCCGTAACATCCTATCCGAATTGCAAATGAACAAATGAGAGAAAATTTGCTCTGTTCTGTGAGTTTCTCATGTTGATGTGTGTTGTGACGGACTGTGTTTGTGTGGCAAGCTTCCAAATCCAGCCCAGATCTGCAACATGAACTCCTGAGCCTGTTTACACTGATGGACTTCATCAGCTGCCAAGAGGAGGTGTGGAGTTCAGCGCCTGAAGCTGAGCTGATCAGGTACAGCAGCCAAAGACACACACTTACACACACGTAGACACTGTCCTGAAATAACAGCTGAAATGTTTTTCGCCACCCTCTGCAGGAGATTCATGAACACTGTGAGGTGTAACCGCTCCACCACAAACTCCAGACCCTCTCTTTGTTCAAGAGGGCCCTCTCAGTCCTGAGCTTCAGGATCACCACCAGATGCTCTCGTTGGTTCTTTTTGTTTCACCTCCTGCTGATAGATTCTCCGCTGTGCATCAAACCCTCACATCAGGAATTTGTCCCTGCTGCTGCAGGAAGTCGCTGCCAGCGTGGGAAGAAGCTACAGATGCCCTTGGACGACCACCTGGTGTTTAGGATGCAGAGGACCAGGACCTACAAGAGGTGAAACCACACAGACAAAACACATCACACACAGCAGGAGGTGGCAGGAGAAAAATCCCACAGCTGACCACAGTTTGAGTCTCATTCATACCATACATAGAGGATAACAGCAGAGTTCCTGCCTTCTACTTCTCCACTAATTCAAACGTACATTTGGAAGTCAAAGGGAATTGAAAAGCGGATTCAAAGGGTCAGTTAAAAAAAATTTTTTAGTATAGTATAATTATTCAATATCACCAGTGATATGTTAACATAATAAAGAAAAAAAAAAAGAAAAATAAAGAACATTACGAAACAAATAAAAAACAAAAGAACTACAAAAAATAAACTGATACATCGACCAGAGGATGACCAAGAATGTCTTCTCCAACCCGTCTCTGAACCTGGTTCATGGAGATTTAGTTCAGAAGATGACACTTAATGTCCATACCATTAATGTTACTCCGAGAAAACAATCGTATTATCAGCTGATTTCAACTATTGCTGACATGTGTAGTCAATAACCAATCATCTGTTACGTGTTGGAGTCATGTCTTAGGCAAAAACTGCAACAGTCTTCTGGGAGCTGCTTGTATGTTTTCTTCTCTTTCCTGTCTACCAGGTGCAGATGTTGCATCTGAAGCGTTTTGGAACGACCCGATCGACCTCTCCAGGGAGCTGCTGGCTGCTGGCTTCCTGCCAGGCAAGAAATAACTCACCTAAATTCCAATACAAAGGAGACATTTGGTCTGTCTGTCTGTGTGAGTGTGTGAGTGTGCAGCTAGCTGCAGCTAACTGTTCTTTCAGGCTGATGGTTGTTACATTCTGGTGAGCATCGTCAGCCATTAAGGCTCTGGAGGGAGCAGAGGTTAAATAGGTCTGACTATCAGGTTTACACGCACATTAAAGATACATAGCTGTACAGAAGCAGAAAATAACTTTTTGATTGCATCAGTTGAAGGATGCATTATTGCCCATTTTCTTTGGCATTTTGCCATGTTCTTTTTTCATCTCCACCAGGCAGAAGTCTGGAGGGGGTCATGTGCACATGTTTCTTTAAGTCCGTCTGTCTGCAGCTAATCTCCTATACTACTCCTCAATAGATTTATTTTGCACATTTATGACTGTATGCATAAGGTGTTTGACCACAGAATAACATGCTCATTCATTTCATTTTTGTAAGAGGCACTGATATAAACAACATCGCCATTATTTGTTATCAACCATTTTTTTATATAACCACTATTGCTGCTTTGTACCTGTAGTGAAAGTCGCAAATAGTTAGGGTCATTTCTGGATTAGTGATATCATCTGGAGGTACACACAGCTCTGTGAATTATAGGGAACATAGGGCTCAGGAAACATAGGGTTGAGGGAACATAGGGCTGAGGGAACATAGGGCTGAGGGAACATAGGGCTCTGCTTGTGACTATCAGCTCTTAGTCAATCAATCAGTTACAGCACAGACAGAAAACAAAAATTTTGTAGAAGAAACGGATAAGAGTCACTGACAAATGACAATCCCTTCAGGCAGATGCTCTTGTTACTGTTTATTTATATTACCTATATTACATGTTGGTCAGTCCTGTGTTGTGAAGCTGATTTGCTGTTATCTGTGCCAGTGTGATCAGTTGTTGATAAATGTGCAGGTGATAAAAAGACTAGCTTTTAGACAGTGAAGGTTATGACATCAGTGTGACAGTGTTAAATGTGCTCGTTGGCCTTTTCTGTCTCTGTAGGGTTTGTCCACCCAAAGGCATCTCTTTGGATATGCCAACATGTGTTTCCTGAGCATTTGTCAAACACCATTTTACAGTGAGTAACTGCTCTGTGTGTTTCCTGCAGGCATATGGGCTTGCTTTGTTGTGCTGCATGTTATTGTATTAATATGAAAGAGTGAAAGTTATCTGTTCTGACTTTCTGTGTGTTTGATTGATACTCTGGGATGAGGGCTGTCTGGAGTGATATGGTTAGTGTATCTTCATGGTTAGGAGAGCGCTAAGATAGTTGGTGTGTAATAAGTTGTGGTGGGCCAAAAATGCCAGGGCTGATTTTTTGTCCCAGTCCAGCCCTGGGCTCAGGGAACACAGACACTCAGGGTAAGAGGCAGTGTCTGGGAGTAGTAAACTACAAGCCATAGATTTTTTTCATTTAACATTTTGCAGTAGCTTGTTGGTACTTCAGATACATTCATGTTTGCATCATGATTCATGTTAATAAATGATAATCACAGAGATAACTAAAGGATAATCAACTTCACTGTTACTGAAAAGAAATGTTACACATCGCCGATCAGTAAAGCAGTAACAGTGAGTTATACTGTATATTTCTCCAATAGGTCGGAAAGTATTCCGTTTCTGTTTGTTTGATACATGCAGTTTTCACTGGTCTGGCCTGTTAATGCTGCCAGTTGACTTTTCACCACAACACACTGGCCAGTCTTAGACTTGTAACTTGTCTTTCCCAGCACACACCTATTAAAAGACTGCTCCCTTTTGTTGTGCCCTTGTCCTCCACTCCCACGTCCCACAAGGCCACTCACTGGGACTCATAAACACTTAGTAACACATGTAGTTCTTGAATGAAGTGCAAAGTCACAGCCTCTGAGTAATAGGTGTTTTTTTTTCTCTCTCTCTCTATGCTGCCTATAACATTTTGTCAAGTCTTTACTGTGGTTTATTTGCTGTGACTTTTTTGTCCAACAAAAGGAATTAGGAGAACGAGTTTGTTGTCTTTGCATTTTATTGAGATGAATGCATGACTTGCAGTGATTGTATAACATTAAAATACCTAATTGAATGCATTTGCTCGGTCGACATTCCTAGCAGGCTGTAGCATGTAATGAAGCTGTAGAATAATATGCAGGCGTACTAATTTTATATCCATTTCTGATCCCCGTTGGAGTTGCGATGGCAACAGCGTGACAGAGAGATGGTAAATATTTATGTATATGCTTTTCAAAGTCTGTGATTGGTGGAGTAATGTCAGCAGCACCAACTTCTGATTTATATTATTTTACATGTATAACCATGGAAACTGCCGTTTTGTATAACAGCCTCAACACGTGTTGCTGGTTTTGTTTTGGTTTCCACTCAGGGCAAATGAAACACATCTCAACAGCTGAAGGTCTCTGCTGCAGAAAGAATGAAGAGCTGAAGTTAACAGAAAGGACTACACTGCAATCCCTCCAACCCCTGCTCACCTTGAGCTGAAGATTTTGACGGATAAAAAAAAGTTAAGCAGGCTCTGTGCTGTCTGCACGCTGACACCGTCTTCTATTAAGCTTAGAGGCTTTGTCACGCGGCCCCTGCTTGTTCTGGTTTATTTTTTGGAACTGACATCGGAGTCTTGGAAGCTGCAAAGATTAAAAATGCATGCCCCTGCCTGTCTCGTGTAAGAGCAAATGCATGTTAGCAGTGCAACTTCATTTCACTTTAGGCGATCACCATTTTCATATCACTGACACTTAACACATTAATGAGATGTTGGAAGCGATCGGGAGATGTGGATGACTGCATGGGTGTTACATCTCCCCTCAGATCCCTGATGTGGTGCTTGGCCGAGGGTTTAGACAGCGCCTGTCACGTCATTTTCAAAGTCTCAGTGTTGGCGGGTGGTCCACCAGTGTGTACGGGTCAACAGAGATCTGGACTGTCATCTCTCTGCTCACACTGACATTGACTCCCTGAGACTTAACTGGGACTTCACTGATACTGTATGGCTTGAGTGCCCAGACTTGAAATGAGGTAATTGTGAAATGATGTCTTTGCCATCCAACTTTTAGAGATTGTTCAGCAGAGTTAAATATTTATTTAGGAGACAGACGTAAACGCATTTTATTAACCTACTTAATTACGAAACTAGAAGGGCGCTTAAAAACCACAGAACAACAACAGGCCATGCCCTACTTCACAATGTTAACAAAGGTAAAAAGTTATTCATCTATCCTCCCCCTGATTTGGATCAAAATGTTGTTGCTTGGCCAAAGCTACACCCCTCTGCCAAGTTGGGTCTACATGAAAGTCACATGCACTAAGAAAATAGCAAGCTGAAATGCCAAGTGGACAGAGCTTCTTCCAAAACTGTGAGTCTCAGGATTTGCTTTCACTTTCATTGAGCCAAGGAGGAGGGGCCGAGCTTGAATGTTGTGTTTATAAACAGCCAGGGACAATTCCTGCATAGTGTGCCTTTAAAATAAAAGGTAAAAGACATATGATCTTACATAAGGCACAATGAGCTGTTGTAGCCTTTTTCTGATCCCTGTTCAATGCAACCACTGATTGATCTGCATGGGCAGGGGAGCATTGAGGTAGCCGCATGAATCAAAGCTCATGATGGTGGTGATTTTTGGTAGTTCCCAAACAGCTTCATGTGCATGTTCACCACCATCTGGACTGAGGTAGGGCTGATTATGATTAGCATGTAGCCTGAAAAACAAGAGGGATTATCATCTACCCATCTGAGACACACATTTAGTTTGTAACTAGGTGTAAATGAAATTGTCTTAAAGGGAGCATGTGCTCATTTTCATGTTCATTCTTGGTTTTTAGAACTTACTAGAATGTACTTACATTTTACACTGTATTCACCTTTTGTCTGAAACGCACCATTTTAGCTCTTTAAGCTCGCCTCCCAAGAAGCCCAGTCTACTCTGATTGGCCAACGCTTTTAGGTCTTTCACCTCTGCATATTCAGCATCTATTACAGTTGGGTAATGAATTTAATGGTGCTGTAGCTTTATTTCTGAGCCCTCTGGATAGCTCTCTCTTTACAACAAAAGGTTGGAAGCGCTCAATTACCATTTCTTTAAACCAAGCATGCCATAATGGGGTGCAGTCCAAAAAAAAAAAAGTTCATGAAGCTTCATTTGCACATCACTGTTGATTACAGACTGTATATAAGGATGGTCAACATGACATCTATTCAAAAGTGAAGCCAAAACATTGTGAACGTCCCCTAATGGCTGCAGTACAGGTCACACACTACACTTCAAGTACATTTTTCCCAAAGGTGCTTTCTGTCATTTTAGATCATTGTTAAGATCATCCTCAAGTGTTAACTTCTCTGTTATATATTTTTTTCCTTATTTAATGCTATAAATATGGTAGTGTGACGTCATGATTGACAGCTGTGATTGACTGGCAAATTTTTTAACAACAGGGAACCTTTTAATCTCATGTGGTTGCAGCATTCAAGCACTTAAAATGACAAATGTAAAAGGAGCCTGAGGTATGAGGCTGAAAAGGGCTGAGTGAAGGATTATTTTATAATATTACATTAAAGGGTGCAGTAAAAACTACATTTGGTCATGAGGACTGAGCTATGCATTAAAAGAGCTGAGAAAGAATCTTCGGCTTGGTTTTCTAAAGCAGGGGAGGGTTGGGGTATTTGTCAGGTTGGCACTTCAGTGCAGACAGCTCATATCTCCATGTCAGCAGTGGCAGTGTTTGTTTTGGATACTGTCCGTATTAAATAGACATGTCCAGCAGCCAGATTTTCTTGACAATTAGTGACATGTATGAATTTTCTTTGGCAGCGCGTCAGCTACTTTGTTTTTGTAGCCTCGAATGAAAAAGCAGACAGATTCTTTTTTCATTCTCAGAAAAGATGGGCTGATGTGATAACAGTGTGCAAAGTTTCATCCTTTGTGTGAGTTAATCCCTACGCCGGCACAGTTGCTGCATCTCACCGCTACATCACTCGTAACTCAACACACCCAATAAAAAAAGGGCTCTGCTAATGTTTAAAGGCGCTGTCTGGAGACAATGGTAATATAACACCAGCAGTAACATGGACGCTGGCATAGCTGGCAGCGGTGCCAGTGCGGATAAACTGCCTCATAACCACTGGGAAGAGTCTTTCAACTCAAGGACTGGCAAAAGGATGTTGCTTTTGACCATAGGGCGGAGGGTGGAAACCATGCAGGAATTTCAGTCAGTACAGCAGCAAGATGGACAGCGGTATACTGTTTAAGGGCAGTGCCCCTGAGGAATCCAAGGGTGATGGTCAAGAAAAGAATGCAGAGGTTGTGCCAAGGAGCCTCGGTGGCGGCGAGGTTTCCACACCGCAGAACTCGCCAAGCATGTATGCAGATATGCCTCTCGGGGGTGAGCGTGACCTCTTATCCTTTTGCTTGATCATATATTAAATGGCACAGTGAAGTCAAAAACAGACCCGTCTTGAGGTGCTGTAAACATTAATGACTCTGTCAGTTTCTGGGATTATGATTACACCAGTGTAACAATATCACAATGTGCAAGACTTTCACTAAATCTTGCACGCATACACACACACACACACACACACACACACACACACAAGCTATTTTGCAAGGACTTCAAGGTTATTCTGAAATCACAGGCACAGTAAATGTCCCCAGGGTGGAGGTTTCTCCTTAAAGCTGCTATAACCAATATTTTTGCAATAAAATTTATCTATCGATCAGATTTTATTCTTAATGATAGATTATGTGGGATGTAGGTATCTTTCTTAGAAAACCAATCCACTTTTAAATAGACCATGTTTGAGATAGAAAAACATGATGCCAACTATACAGGAGAGTTTGATTCTCTAGTTGGGAGTCTCTAGTGGAGTTGAGAGCTTAGTGTTAACTACAAGTGTCCAGGACATGCACAAATGAACACCAACACACTGACACTATCTAAATCACTAGCTTTTAGCAACCAGGTTAGCATTGATACGCCTATACACTCTCATTCAAAACATGTCATATACAGATGCTTGGTCAAGCATGGGGACATGCAGGGTAGTTTTTGACTTAAATACATGTTTAGTATGTTTTATATTGTGATTGTGAAAACTTTGGAGCGATCTGGAACCAGAATTTCCTTCGGGATAAATAAAGTTCTACCTTGTCTTATGTTAATGTTGTGAATTCACACAAAAGGACTTTGTTATGTTGAAGCAACAAAACCACTTGGTTAGGTTTAACCAAAAAAAATAACCACATTTGTGATGGTTTTACACAGCAAACCAAGAGGAGCCTCGAGTGACAGTCTCAGGACATGAACAGCAGTTTCCTAGATAAACGTCCTCAGACACAAACGGTGATTTCCTGGACGAACATCTCAGGACACTAACAGCCGCTTCCTGGGTTTAAGTCTATGGACATGAACATCGCTTTCCTGGGGGAAAGTCTGAAGTCACAAACAGTGGTCTCTGAGAAGAAAGTCTTGGGACATGAAAGGTGATTTCCTGGATGAAAGTCTCAGGATGTGGACACATAGTTTCCTGGATAAAAGTCTTGGGACATGGGTCAAAGCCACTGGACAAAGCATTTTAGTATTTTGTAATGTCCTCCACTCGTGCTGACCTGAGGTTATTATGCTGTGACAGTAAAAGAATCGGAATGTTGAATGCTGCATAATTTGTGGATTTACACTTACACCAATGATTGAGCTACTTGTTGAACTGCCTGGATCACTTTCATTAATAGATTTTTGGCCACACATCTGAAGTATAATCTACCATTCCAGCATGACACAATTCAATTCTGCTCATTATTTGGTATTTCAAGGCAGTTATTTGGTCTTTAGAGACACTCTTTATGAGCATATGCATGCTACGAATCCCATGCTCCCACAGGTTTTTTTCTTTAAAAAAATGTTGGTAACTTTGGCAAACAATTCCCAGCAAATAGGATCTTATTTCTCACTATTCACCCAAGCCAAGCACACACTCAACAGATAATTATGACAACATCGTGTTCCAATAACCATAGGCTGCACAGATCACCATAAACCCAAGTCTTAAAACACCAGATCATCCATGTAACTGTTGGTATCCTTTTTATCTCCTGTCAGCCTTGTGAGATTGTTTGCAGTGTGTCAGCTGATCTGATCCAGATCTCAGCTGAGACTTGAGTCATTAGGAACAGGAATAATATGGTTTTTCTTTCATCCTGTTTCCACAGACGCCTGTTGAGAAAATACGTCACAGGATGGGCTGAGTGAGTGTATCCAAACACACCTCCGCTGACACAGGACATGCCTGGGTGACCTTTGACTCTTATCAAAATGAGTCAAAGGATTAGTTGTTCCGTCACATGAACCCAGCGTAATTACTGGATGATATAATGTTTCCAAAAATGAAAAATTTGGATTTGGACATCTGAGAGTTTGAACATCCTGCTGATCCTGGTTTGCTTCTTTAACCCTTTAATGGACATTTTCATAATACAAAAATATATCAAGGACAAAAAACAGCTGCTATCTTTTACCCTTTATCAAAAGAATACAAAATGTTTTTGACATATGTGTGAAAACAACACAATGTCTGCAGCGTGTATTGAAACATGAGTTGATTAACATAGAAGTGTATCTGTTCAGTCCGAGTCAGTGCTCCTTGGAGACGCACTATTGTAGAAGTCCAACCGGTGCTAGCTAGCAACATTTAAAAACTCAAAGGTTCCATATTGATTGATATTGAGATTTGCATGCCTTATTTATTATGACGCTAGTCATAGAGCTATATGAATACCGTGAAGTATCAAAGGGCTCAATCCACTAAGACATGCACACAGTCTGTTCTCTGCCTTTATACAATCAGGACTTCTGCAACTTGTGATGTCACAACTATACTATATATCAGTAGAAAGTGCTGCTTCACTGTCGTAACTGTAATTTCCCAGCTGCAGTGATGGTGCAAAAACCATGGATGTGTAAATAAAACTGGATAGAGCAAAGTTGCTCAGTGCCACATGAAGCCAACAGTGTTTGACTTCCAAGTATAAAATGATTTACTGCATATTATTATTGTATACCGATTCCTACAGAATTGTGATCTAAACCCAGTTACTAGCTGCCAGCCTCAATCTACTGTCCTGCTGGGTGTAACATAAGCATCAGAATAGCTTGAAGCAGAGACGCAGATTACATCTTGAAGTCACCATTTTGTTTTGGCACTCATCTAGCTCCCTCTAACACTGTGGCCTTACCTCGCAGTTGCAAAATGGCATATTGCATTACTAAACATCCTCAAAAGTATAATTACAAGGTAATTATATTGCATTACATCAAGACCAACCCAGTGTGTAATTGAAGTGGAACCAGAATACGAACAGCTAAACAAGCTTTTCCAATCCTTATCACAACAGTAATCCTCTAATTAGATTTACTGTAACCCAATACTTTGAGCTGTTTTCTTTTCATCTGTTACAGTGGTGCACAACCTTTGCATGCCCCTCAACCCTCTAACCCTGCACACACACACACATACACACACACCTTCTCTGCTCATGCGGGACTCCTGCACCTCAATACACAAGGTTAAAGTAACAAACTTTTGGTAATGTAAACATCCTGTCCGCACCATCACTTCCTGCTCCTGTCCTATGACTGAATTAACTGGAGATTTCTCTTTGTGATTTCAGCAGTTTTCCAGTATGGGCGGCCCAGCCCCATCAACGTTATGCACAGTTTCTTTCACTAAGGAAAGCTCCTGATACCACTGTGGGCCAAATGTACTGTATCTGGTTTTGCTTTTAAAACTATAAAAATGTTTTTAAAAAAAGAACAGGAAAATAATTGAATCATGGTTCAGCTAGGCCTCCTACTGTGTAGAACTACATGGATGGGTCTATTTTTGCAATAAGCGGAGAAACTGAGCATCTGTATCGTTAATGAAAACACACAATGAAACCCTCTTTAGATACAGATGGAGCGAATAACCACAAGAGTCAGAGCAGTGGGGTACACTCCTCGACTCTCATCCATACAAGACAGTTTTATTTTTTATGGGGGGCAACGTCCTACACATATTATGTCCTGTTCTTTTGTTTTTACTGTGAAATTGAGCCTTTTAAAATACTGTATGTGACTGACATCAATCAAGTTAAATAGCCAGGTTGAATTGAAGGAATCATGTGAATCTTTTTAATGACCAAAATCACAAATCGCTCATTTGCATCAACGATTTTAGTTTTTGAAAGCTTCTATCTTTATACCCATATTATGGATAAGATCTCCTTTTTCTCCTCCTCTCCTTCAAAAAAAGGGAAGAGGGACAGAAAAAAAATGTAAATGGTGCACTGGACCAAAAGTGCATCAGACCTAAGAACCCATTATCAAGAAAACAAAAAACCTTTGCTATGTCTCATTGACCAACAAACCCATTAAAAAAATACAACACTGCTGATGTATTGTTAGCTTAAATACCCTGTTCAGCTGTGCAGCGTGGCGCAGAACTGTAGCAAAAGTTTCGGCTTCTGGTCTACATTTTGGGGTTGCCTCCTCATGGCTTTTGCTGTCAATACCAACTCATCACATAATAATGGCAACGCTTGATGACACACTGGGTATCCCAACCTGATCTCACAAAATTACATGAAATGACATGCCAGCAGCACAGGAACAATTCCGTAAAGTACAAAATACTAATTGTCAATAGACATACGCCTAAGGTTCGTGCTTGTAAAAAAGGATGCAGCTTCAGTGAACTTATGCTATAAAACCACTGACATAGGTTTAGGGCAAAAAAAAACTTCAGGTAGGACACTATAAAAGACGATAAAAAATTGTAATTGACAAGCCAGGGAAGTTTTGTTCCAACCTTACCTCCCCTCCATCCCCGGGTGTGACATCCACCATTTAAAAGCTACACATAGTTGTTTGCTGCTATAGAAATGTACTGAATACAATGGCTTGTCCAGATGTTTGTGACTGTGGTTGCCCACTGACTGAGTAATATGAAGTGTGTAAAAAAAGCTTTGATGTAATTTATCTCCCACTACTCATTAACTACTGATATTGCAGTGTCTGATGATTCCGCCAATCATAATTTAGACAGGTGGGGTTGCACTAGGGGTGGCCGGTGAGATTTCAGGGGTGGCCACCCTCGGCCAGTCCCTGGATACGCCCCTGTCTGAATGTTGTTTGCAGCAACTTTAAGAAGAGAGATCAGTATTTCGTGTCCGAAATCAGACAGCTCAAAGACCAGAGGATTTATGTTTTATTTCCTCACACAAAATGATTTATGTTTTAAAGACGTGTATGCTGTTTGTGGCAAGAGATATCACATCTTCATTTTACCCCTCTGCTTATTTCAGTGGAGAGGAGTGTGGGAGACTGACCATAAGTCAAGAGTGGAAGAGTTTAACCTGCAGGAGGAACAACAACTCAACCAGAGGAAGAGCGTTTTGGAGAGGCTGAGACAGTTAGAGGACTGATGGGTGAAGTGAGATGATAGAAGAAGAAAGGTTTTGGAATGGGAACACCAGCTTCCCTGCGGACCTCGCGTTTGGCCGCTTTGCTTGAAATGACTTCACAAAACGCACCTGAATACACAGATTTACACACAAGCCTGGCCGGAGCTTCTGAGCCGGAATATTCGACGCACTGCCTGCTGACATCACTACAGCTGGTGTGAATTTAGCAGAACTCAGCCTAGGGCCGCCTCTCAGCAACCCACCCCCCCGACACACACAAACACCTACATACACCAACTCCCAGTATGGGTTCCATCTCTCTCTCACACTCTTTTTTGCCTTTTTCTTTTTTGACCCTTGGAGGTTGAGCCGATTAGAACAGCTCCCTGCAGCTTAGTGTGGAGGCTGATCTACTGTGAGCGATTTGATGTGAGAAAAGACGTGCTTTAAAGGGGAGATCCTTCATCCTTATAATGACAACACACACACACACACAATGCCTGAACACAAAGGGTGGTGTATAACATCTTTTACTTTTTCTAGCACTCGTGCAATTTAAATTAAATACATTTAAAAAAAAATTAATTTGTAAACTAATGATGCAGATGAATTCCACTTGTGAATCTACTTTAACAGTCTCTACCTAAAATCACCAAAGACGGAAGCATCACATCTAAAAATTATATTTTTGACAAAGTTCATGAAATTATTGAATAAACACTATACACTTTTCTTTTCGTCTTTACCAAAATGGACATAAAATTAGTCTTAACCCTCTGAACCCCACTAGCTTTAAATGTTTTCTTTAACTTTACAGCCAAAACTGCACAATTAAACATATCCAGAAACTGATTTCTAATGATCCTTAAACGCATCATATGTACTGAAAGTTTCCATCAGGAACTTGAAATTGTGTGATTTCATGGAATTAACTTTATTCTAAATCTCAGATCTACATCTACTTCTCAGCACAAGAGGGAACGCCAAGACAAGGACTTGGCTGAGACTTGTCATGTGACAACAGTTCAGAGAATCTGAACTGAAACTGAGGAGAGTGCGAGAGGGTTTCTGAGTAGAGGTTGTAAAAACAGTTAAACAGTTCAATATGCATGTGCAGCCTCCATTTTTCCTCCAATATTGCTAACAACTTTGGGCAATGGTGAAAATGTTATAAATATTTACATTCCATTTTTCTAATTCTTCTAAAACAAATTATCTAATAGATCCAATTGCACTTAATTATTTTACATGATTTATGGCAAAATGACTGTTACACTGCAAAAGACATATCGGACTTCTTCCCACTTCTCCCCTGATTGTCCTTTTCCACGTGCATGACTTATATATCGCAGGGAAAAACGAGTAGACAGTGAGTGAAATATGACAGGAATAAAAAAACTCCATGATTCTTCTTGGGGTTCAGAGGCATAAAGTACATTCTTAATGGCCTTAAAAAGGTCTTAAAAAGTTACATTTGTTGCACAGCATCCTGCACTTATCACTACTTGGACACGTTAAATGCTGAAATCATTCACTAAAAGATATTGGCAGGGCACATGTCCCTCGTTTATAAACAAACTTTATTTTCCCTCCCTCCGTCAGACGTTTTCCACTGCAGGGATGGATGGTTATAATGAGAGTTCCAGCGTCCAGCTATTTTTAAGGTTGGAGACAGGCTGTTATTGCGCTGGAGGTAGCGAGGCCTTTGGGTGGTGGATTATTCCACAGACCTGCACTCCAGACTTTATGGGTCTGAAAATAACTGTCCTACCTAGCCCTCCCAATGCTCCCCCCGGTAATCACAAAGTGCAGCCATCCATAAATGAATGTGGTATCTGCTTAAACTGTCATCTCACCAATATTAGGTGAACCCAAGTTCAAGTATCTACAGCACGTCAAGAACTGCGAAAACAGATCCGATGTCTGAAAGCCTCATCCCATTCTAAGAATCTCTGAATTGGATTTGTCTATTCATGCCTGACTGATATGCGCTTCCAACAGAGAGGAAGCCAAGCTACAGTTTTCCAAGTGTGCACCCTACCAGGCATTTTATTCCATATTCCTCTTCTCGGAAGTTCACTTATCTTGCTTGTTTTTTTTTTGTTTTGTTTTTTTCTTCTCCTTTTTAAGTCCTTTTGTCAATATTTGCAGTGTACAATCAGCCATTCCAGTTCAGTTTTTGCAACAGCAGCAACAAGGTTTGCAGTTATGTAAAGGCACAATAAGGATGATTAACATTATATCAGTATAACATTATACAGTATGCATATAAACGAAAGGCAGAAAAAAAATCTGATGTGACAGACTTAATAATAATACTCTGTTTATAATGAGAATTGTATTTGTGACAGCCTATTAGTTGAAAAACTTTTGAATGAATATCAACCATTGATATACATTTCTTTAAAAAAAATAATCAACTTAGATCAAAAACAACTTGAATAATGGAGTTGAGTTTTGAAACGTACTTTTATGGATGTGAAATGTTCCTTATAAAATATATAGATTGACAGTAGTGCATCATTTTCTTATCTAGAAAAGGAGGGTAGGAGTAGCTACAGCTGACATCATGAGCAGCTAACTTGTACAGGGGTCAGCAGTGATGGTGAGGATGATATCAAGTGGATTTCTTATTTAACAGCTGCTAAATCAGCAGCCTTTATGCCAATGTATAATGCACACTTTCTCCATAAAAACACCCCGAGCACAGAGCCCTTTACTGCATGTCTCACATCTAACCAGGTTACTATCAGAGCTTGTTTATCTTTAGGAGGACAGATGAGTTACAGCCAGGCCCATCTCACATTCTCTTGGATATAGACCACAAGTTGGAATCTTGGTAATTGCAAGTAGGAGCAGGAGATAAAACACAAATGCATGCTGGTGCAAAGTCATTTAGTAAGAAAAGGAAAATAAATACAGCAAAGTTACAAATAGATGAAGTCGCCAGAGTTATCTCTGTTTGGGCGCCAGCCTGGTGGTTTGGACCTTGAAAGACAAAGCTATTTACCAGACAGGGGAGATGGGAATTGGGAAGATGAGAACAAAAATATGGTTTTAAGTTGCATTATGGGAGTTCAGTATCTCTCCGGTACTAGGATCTAAAACAAGCAGCAACCTACAGGCTTGATAATTGACACCAATGTGAAGTGCCTTTAACCTGTATTCTTTATAAGGAAAGTCCAGCCTGATCTCACAAAATGACATGAAATGATATGGTGTTGGTGGCACCCTAATGTGTGGAAAATACATGCCAGTGGCACGGAAACAATGCCAATGTAAAGTCAATGGGGATCCTTTTTCATGCTGGGCACACGAATTCCCTGGTTTAACAACAACACTCTGTGACGTGGTGGTAATGATTGATTGCTATCACACTCAGGGTGGGAGGGAGGATGGATTGGTCAAACAAGCGGCCGACTTTCACCCAGGAGAACATGTCTTGTGTGAAAACAAAAGTAAACAACTTTTAACACAACCTCCGTTTTTTACGTGACTTCTGCGATTTCACTTCTGGTATTTCCAGTATATTTGTTTACTTTACCTGATCAAGAAGTGTCTTGCCCTAAAACTAGGTCAGTGGTTCACAGAAACTGCAGCCTTTTTTACAACAGCAAACTAGACAGTTTGATGTTCATTTTGTGGAGCCATTTAGTGTATAATTGATAATATAGCAGGGTAAACTTTAAGGCATGTCTATCTTCTTACTGACAAGGGGGTGACCTCCTTCTGCCCTTCAGAATGAAATATAAATAAATATTAATATACTGACACTTGTGATACAGAATAGCTTACAGCAAAAAAATACAACAGAATCGTTAAGTGTCACTGTTATTTTACTCTTCGTTCAAGGTGCAGCTGTGTTTAAATCTAATCCATGCTGTCAGGAAAACGACTTAAATCATACTGTAAGGTGTGATTAAGTGGTGAAACCACATGACTTTATGTGCATTACTCTCAACTGAGGCATCAACTAAATACTGAGGGGTCTATATAAATCACATGGATCGGAAACAGCAGTACAATGAGGCAGCTACAGTATAGCCTGAACAGTGTTTCCAGCAGGCGTGGTCAGAGCCTTCACAAAGGATGATGGGAGAACATGAAACCAGCAGGGCTCTGATCCTGTCTCTTTGAAATCTTTCCAGCTGCCTTGTTGTGCCGACGGCCATCAGACTGGGTGCAACAAAGGCCTCGCTTCTGTGTTTCCTTGCTGGAAATGGCACCTGCTGTTTCTCATTTCAGATGTCATTCACTTGCTAGATTGAGAAGCAAACCCACCCCATTACTTCAGTTCGTAGAAGAAAAGCCTCGAGAGTTTGACCCCAAGTCACTCGAGTTAGGCTCTCATTGTTTGGCCCTTCTGTTGGAATGGCGTAAAGGGTGGCTGAATGTCACTGCAATCTATCTATTGATTTATTTAAACAAGTGAGAATATCAGTCAACTCCTTAATGGTTTGCCACTTAAGGTCAAAGGTTGTAACCTCTGCTATGGCTTATTCTAGAGGCTTTAAAAGGGCATTATTGTAAACGCTGAAAGCGTCCTGCAGCTGTGAAATGTCAAACTTCTCCTCCCTTAATTTAAGCATTTAAAATTACCTTAACTGCATTCCAACAACGCAAGTGTTAGACAAGCTAACAATGTCCATAAAAGGCCAACTGTAAACGAGTCATCAAGAAAGATTAAATGTTAGAAGTGAAAGGGGTGGCTGACTGAATCAACCCCCCCTTCATCCTGTGCTTAATCACATCAAGTCTACAGAGCTTCCTTAAGTGTGTTTAAATCATCATATAAACAACATAACGGTACAATTACACGTCCGGCTTATTACCTTGAAAACTAATCAACAGGCTACATATTCTGCCATCCGTGATGGGAAAGACATTCTCCAATTTGTATATGGAAATGGTAAACAAACAGTGATTGACCAAATCCCCTCTGCCCTTGAGATGTGTTTAGAGTTTACTAAGTTACTTTCAGTGATATCTTCCACCTGCAAACCCAGCACAGTGTAAAAGCAGCTCAAGTATGTATTGCCTCTAGTTGCCTATAGTATATAAAGCATATAAAGTGGAACTTTTACTGTTTTTGGTAATGAATTAAAGTGTTGAACGACGTAAAAATGTAACCATATGGTGGAACTAGAGAGACACAATAGTTAATAGTTGTGGCTGGTTGTTGTGGATCACTAGTGATGGCAAATTAAGCTTCCTGAACCATTATCTGTTATCTCTTATTTTCTGAGGCCACTAGATGACGCTCTCAGTTTAAAAAGAGTTAAGCACGCTTATTACTCAAACCTTTCTTTAAAGCAAGAGCACTGTCTCATGGGGTTACCAAATAGACCCCCCCAAAAAAACCATCTGCGGGTGGCAACAGAGAATGAGTCTGGGTAACACTAATCTTGGAACCCATCAGCTCTTTGTTGGATGACAACATAGCTTCAGGGGGCAACAGCCAAAATTTCTGGGGATTTGGTATAGCCAGCAGATATCAGAACCAAGATTTTAGGTCCAAACGAATAGTAGCTAATGTCTTTAAACAGAATTCTTAATATGATTGCAAAACATGATTGGTCAATTCTACAATATACAAGGACTACAAGCCACAAACCCTTTCTCGTTCCCTACAGATTCTGGATTCATTGTACTGTATCTGTCAAAGCTTAGGGGATCACTGATGTTCTTATGATGCTTCCTCTGGGAACCATGAATTTCTGTCCAAAAGTTCATGACAACTGTACAATGGTTGTTAAGATTTTTCAATCGGGAGGAAAGCGGTGAACCCACTGACCTCCCAAACATCATTGCCAGTCTGAGAGCTGCTGCACTAGTGTGGCAAAATAATACACCTCTTTTCTAAGAATCCAGGCTTTATTCTTCTCTCCTCTCAACTGCTGAAAATCTGTATTCTTACAGAAGTGAAAAAGTTGCAGCTCAACTCCAAATTTCCGCAGTGGGATTACCAAGACTCAACAAAAATCCCGTCTTACTCCTGTCCTGGCTTCAATGCTTTGGCCTCCAGTCAAATTTAGCAGTGAACTTAAAATCCTTCTCATTACCTAACAGGCTTTACACAACTTGGCACCACCTAATATCAGTGAATTGTCTAATTCCATTAGGCCCCTGAGGTCCTTGGTGCAAAGTCTCTTAGTTGCACTGCACTGAAAGATTTGGAATCCAAGTAAGCAGGTCGTCATTGTGGATCAAGACATGCATGTTATACATAGTATACAGTTACAAGCATTGTGGGTTCCTTCATTATTATTCCACTTGTTTAAGATTAAAGATGTACTCAAATGATGCGGCCTATGATGTTTGACACCTTAAAATAAATGATCAGTCATTTACTAGAAAGAGTTGCCTTGGTAATTGTCAAGTAGACATGAGTTACATGTTCAGAGCATACATGTGTGCAACAGATCTCCTCTTCCACAGGAAGCGGGAGGAAATCTGATGAGCAGAGAAGAGGGAGATGCTTACATCACTGGAAAATGAGCAGTGTGAAGCTGTTTAACAATTTCATAATTTCATAAACAGACAAGATAATCCTTAACAGCACAAGGCAATCAGGTCACGAACCAAATGCACAGTGCATCACTGAGCAAAAGGAATGTCAGACAAACACTGCTGGTTTCCATTCCAACCTTCCAGCTGCAGCAGAGAAACCATATTATGTTTATACTGTGCTAAAGACACTAACGTGTGTTAGATTATGACATATGGTTTAATTAAGGAAGATGAATGTATATATATATATATATGAGATACTCTTGTGCAACTTTAGCAATGCAGATGGGATGGTAAAATAACCGCTCCATAATTCACCTGGTATTAAAAGTGTCATTTTAAAATATATTGAGCAGGGCACACAAGGTCTCTCGATTAAAATGGGAAACAAAACAATAGAGCTCTGAAACAAGAGATAGCTTTGCTTACTGGTTGCTATAGAAGCAGAGGAAGCAGCCTCCACTAAGCGGGAGGCCACGGTGGCAGGAACACACATTTAGAATTCACTGACTGTTTGTGTTGATAATTGGTTGGCTAATCATAACAAGCTATTAATCTGGCTTTACAATAAGTATTTCCTTCTCCACAATGTATTTTTCAAGGGTTGCTGGGGATATCTGCTGCATGCAGCTTGAGAAGTGCTTTTGCAGATGCTGAAATATCTTGACAACAACCTGGTGCCTTCCCGTTAAAACATAAAATGAACAAGTCTCCAAAGAGTCACATAGCAATTGGTTTGACTTTTCTCTGGCAGATGAGCCTATCTGAATGAGGAGTGGAACATTGGTTGATTAAAGCCACATCCAATGAAGTGATGAAGCGAGCAGCTGGGTGATAATACCATGGAAATATTTCTTTGTGATGGACTATATACATTGCAAGTATATCCTTAAATGTGCATCTGTTCAGAACTTCAGTGACGCTAAATATAAACATATGTATACGGATATTACTACATATTCCCACGTGTACTACTTACAGCACTGACATGACATTTATGTACTGTGTTGATTTTTTTTAACACTTTTTTGACTCCCACACTATAAAGTTACACTGTAGTGTCTTACAGAAATGCATCCCCTTAAAGTTTCACTTTTTTTTTTTTTTAAATATCACTTAGAAAGTATTAGCAGGGTAAAGGTGGGCTTGGATTATTATGGAGCTAGAACAGTGACAAGACGTTCTGGCATTGAAAATGAAAATTAATATTGATGTACATATAATCTGCATAGCTGCTATATTTGTAAAATTTCAGAACATAATGCTACCGCCACACACTCTTTTCACAGCATAGGTAAACACATTGCAACCGCAAGATGAATGTTAACAACTTTGTGTAACCAGTAAGAATAGCATGGTGGGATTAGCAAGATAGCAAACTAATGAAAAATAGCGAAGCTTGCCAGCGGTCTGCTACTTAGTTAGCTCCACCATGGTTACACACCTACTTACATTAGACTACTTTACCTCAAGGAGAACAGCAGCAGCTTCAGAGAAAGGGGGGTTAGTTAGCTAACTGGTTTGCTAGCTAGTTTTCCTGTCAAACTAACAGCCCACTCATTCACTAATGTATTTCCAAACCACTTTGGATGGAACCACAATGACAAAAACCTTGATACGTCTCCGAAGCTGCCATCCGTTCTCCCAACAAAAAACTTACACCTTAGGCCTACTTGCAGTGGGAAGCTCAAATGGAAAACCTTTGTAGAGGAGACATTAGGTGTCCAGACTGTATTGTACTGATATAGTATTATATGTTGAAATAGGCAATTAAATATGTTGAAAATAACATTTAGTGTCCCTTTAACCCTTCTTACAGGCATTGTCCATTTGCTCATAAAAAAGGCTGATTGGCCCGAACTTCCTTCCTTCCTTTTGTGCAAAATGCATTCAGCAGGTCGGCTGAAGCTGCTATGAGGCTTTATTGCCAGTCTCATGTCAAAGCCAGTTTCCCCTTTGAATAATGTTTCCCCATATGTTTCCCATAGCTCGGGGGTTAGGTCTTAGGTTCTGTTAAGGTTAGACCTAGCAAAGGTAATTGGGAGGGGTTGCAGCTACGGTTGCGTTAAGGTAAATCAAAATCAATGGGGAAACAGATTTTGACACAACACGGATGTTTTTTCCTGGCAACACACTTACATGTGACAACCAGGAAGTATCACTCAGCCAGCTGTGGCTCTGCAAGGCTGTCCAGGGAAACATAAAGTGGGAATTTGGTACTAAAAAGACAGTAACTTTTGAAGATGCCGACTTTATTCTGTGGTCTCATATTAGCTTCAGTGGAACTTTGGTTTTCATTGCCTGCTTCTCAGTGAGCAAATGTAATCTGAATACTGACACTGTTTTTGACATTATTTATACTGCATATGTCTGCAAACATATAGACATGTACATGTGGATATAGCCCACAAAAGAAGTCATTAAAATTGGGGTGCAAACAGACCCTGTCTAACATGTGGAGATGACAAAATTTCAGTTTATCATGTTTAACACAGACCCTGGTGGCCACTTGGACACGGAACATAAAAATCAGCTTTTCCAGTGCAGTCGCATTAAAAGGGGTATTGCTTTTAATGGTGAGGAGAAACAATAGTATTCTAACAAGAAGTTGTACAAATTAGAACCAATGCTTTAAAGACCCAGGCCATCACCTTTTAATTAAATGTAGTTTGCTCATTAGTCTTTGTCATAATATAAAACATAACTAACAATTATAATGCCAGCAAACCTGCTTTCAATCATGGCAGAAAAACAAATATCCCTGTTTGGCCTTTTGAGAGAGACAAGCCAAAGTTGGGACTTAGGTGTCCAACAATTTGAGTATCAAAGTTTCACAAATAGACCTAATTAGGAGCTACTCTTACTTAAATGATAAGATCTCTTGTAATGCTCCCCAGCTGCAGTGATGAACAATTAGGATCACAGCACTGCAACTGGCAGAGTTTCACGGCAGTTTAGTTACACAGACCTCTGTTCCTGCTCCAACTTAATTAGACAGAGTCAGAATTTTCTGATTAAAACAAAGCCTTTGCCAGGATTGTCGGTCTTAGCTCATGAAAGTATGTAGCTGAGAAGTCTTCAGAGGGATTCGGGATGGATTTAAAAGTATGAAATCTAAACTTAGTTTCACATCATTGGCAAGACATTGGTAATTAGAATGTATTTCTTTATCTTACATTACTATTTACATTCAATATAGTGATCTTTTTACATTCCAATCGAGTCGCATCAACAAATGGTAAATGGAGTGCACTATATAACGCTTTGCTAGTCTTTGCAAACACTCAGAGCACTTTTACACTACAGACTGCGCTCATTCACCCTTTCACACACACATTCATACTGGTGGCAGAGGCCACCCTACACGGTGCCACCTGCCACCGTCAGGAATACATTCACACACTGATGAACGCAGCATCGAGAGCAATTTGGGGTTCAGTATCTTGCCCAAGGATAGTTCGACATGTAGACTGCCGTGGTCAGAGATCAAATCAGTGGACGATTGCTCTACCAACTGAGCCAAACCAAATAATTAGATGTAGATTTTACAATGTGCAACAGTATATATACCATTTGGGGCAACAGTGTTGACGTTAATCACAACATCGCTGTCATCTTGGTTTTGGGGCAAGCAGGTTTGTATTCTCTGATCCGCACAAAGCCAAGTCCTTTGTTTTTTCTTCCTTTCAGGTTAATTTCAGATGCTTTGACATTATGATTTATGGAAATTTAGGCCAAAATGTTTCTATTTAGTTCTCTGCACTGCTCAAACTAAAAAAACATTTTTTTTATTATTTTCACATTCACCTCACACGCATCACTCAGGTGAGACAGGAGAACAGTTAAGTAGCATTACAATCTAATTATCATCTAATGCTAATCTGGCTAATCTCTAATTAATTTGGTATACGTCAGGCAGTTGAACATTAGAGCCCAGCTGGTTCTCCATTAAATAGTTAGCCAACGTTAACAAAGAGCAACATACTAATTTCAGTCAAACACATGGAACAGAGAGCATTTACTTGAAATTAACGGGTTACAGGAGTGAGCCTTCCCCTACACCATAATCGTGTAGCAACAACAGACCATAAGTGGACGTTAGATTTGTACACTATATTGCAGTAAGTACCCCTGTTTTTTTAAGGTGAGCCTCATTTTGTTGACCAAAATAAATTTTGCTGCTGCTTCTGTGTCTCCTCGTCTGCCTGCTTCTCAACTCAGGGTATGCTGACCCCCATCCACTGTACCTTATACAACCCCACATCAAAAAATCCAAACTATCCCTTTAAATATGCTAAATAGATTGAAATGTATTGACCCAAATCAAAAGAGAAAAGGGAAACGGCTCCCTTCTTAATAAAGAAGTCCTGAATGAGAACTGTCATGTTTGTTTTTTATCAATGAAAAGAAAAAAAAGGAGACAGAAATATATAAGTATATTACTTGGATGTAGCTTTGTGGACAAAAACATTTAGGGTAACTGCAGAAAAGCTGTGAACATTCGTCTTAATCCTCTCACTTTCTCTTTCTGACATATACACACACAAAGTAAATTTAATTTGCACACTATATTTGCATACTACAGTTACACTGCATGAGTTATTTTAATACACAGCTGGTACCACATTAGCATTTCCCATCATGCCGCACACAAGCGCCTTTTCTGTGACAATGACAACAAGCAATACCTCAAACTGAATGCAGCCAAGTGAGACTAATACTGGAGCACAATAGCACATCATCAACAGTAACAACTTTATAAAAGGAAGCGCTGTGATTGGCTGCACTAAATAGTAAACCGTGTTCTCCCGTTTTATCATCGGAAATCCCCTGCTGAGCATGACAACAACATGTTCCACCAAGAAAAAACAAAACAAATCAAAATAAAAGAAGACAAAAAACAAACTGACACAATAACAGTATTTTTTTGGATGTGATCCCAAAAACTGTTATCAGGCTCCCAGTTTTCACACACTTAAGCCCCAGCCAGCCAGGCCCCGTCACTCGCCATCTTGTCCTGAGCGCTGAGAGGCCCGTGCTTCTGGTTTCCAAAATAAGTCATCAACAGGAGCCTCTCTGTGGAACGAGACAAAGGGAGGCTGATAGGAGCCCAGAGCTCTCACATTATGGCCCCCAAACAGCTGAAGACAACCGCAACAGGCTGAAGCTCTGCTGGACTATAGCATTTGAATAGGGATATTGGACTCTTAAAGCGCTTCTAACCATGAAAAAGCCTTTAAATGCTTAGCATCAGGCCAAAACAAGTACAGTACATTTTGTTCCCAAAAATTCCCCCATCCCCCCCGGCAACACGCACGGTCCTCCTCCCACTCATGTCATTGGATGTGAAGTAAAGTGGTAAAGCTGGCGTACTCTATCTGAGGTCACTCATTTAAAGTCTTCTCTTTATTGCTTTGTTTTCCCCAAACTGATGTAGTGAATATAAAGGTGGGCACAATTGTAGTTGCTAATATTTGCAATTAGACCCACAAATTATAAGTACAAGTAGATCAATGTGCAAGTGCCTTAAACTTCATTTGTATGGTCAGCAGGGGGCCACTCCACTGGTTGCAAAAAGAAATATAAGTCGATACTCTCACTTCATTTATGACCTCTGTAAATATTTTCCTAACGAGTTTATGGTTTCATTCACCGTCACATGTCTTCAGTACAGAGTGATGTTCATTATGGAAATTATGTTCCCAACCTACCTACCTTGTGACTCACAAATCACTACCACAACACGCTATTGTGTTTTTTTCTTACAACTTTAACCCTCAAAATGTGTTTTTGGTTCATCAAAGTGAGTAGGAACATTTCAGTTGCCTAAAATTGTTCAGGATTAGGTTGTATCAAAAGACTTTCAAAAAGTCAGCTAGTTGTTTATTTTTGCACCTTGCCAGCCAAGCTAGCTGATAACTCCACTCCACTCATACAAATACAGTGTCTCCTGGCTCCAAAAAAAATCAAAAAACAAGATGGCAGTAGCATGTGAAGCCATAGTTTTTGGGTTCCAGCCCTGTAAATAGTTTACACAAGTGCAGACAGAAGCACGACTGTCATGGGAAAGCTCAGTGAAGGCTGCTCTTCATCAGAGGTGGGAAAGGTGCCAAACAACTAGTTTGCATCCTTGATGTCTTTATATCTTATGAAACCCCAAGTTACCAGGGCCGGCCCGTGCATATCTGCCGCTTGAGGCGAAAAACAATTATGCCGCCCCTAAGCCTACATACCAGCAACAACACACAAACGCCAATACGTTATACATATAACGCAAAAAGTCTAGTGCAACGCCAGAGTGTTTAAAGTGTCAACAATAAAATATGTATGACGCAATATGCAGGCATTTTGCGGATGCATAAATAATGCACCAAACCACAGGTCTGGCTAATAACTCCAATAATCTGGTTCCAAAACATTTACAGCAATTCTCTAAATAATAACAGTGCAAATCTCTCCAACACACTACGTTCTCATATGCATCAAACACAGACACATAGCAACCACATATAATCAGCAACTTAAAAGGCTAAAGAGTAGCTAAATAAAGCTTACCTTTCAGAAGTGTAGGTGGCGGGCCTTCATCGCAGCAAAGTTCTTAATTGCATCCAGGATCTTTCGAAATATCCTGACCTCTCGGTGGCTTGGCGGTCGATTTGAAGCCAGTCTGCGGGCTGCTGCCGTCTGCTGTTGTGGCGATGATGCTAACATTTGCACCGGTGAGAGTTGTGCTAACGTTAGCGGTCTGATGCACTTGGAGGCTCGTTGTCATCCTTACTAGAACTCCCGGGATCAATGTATTAAAAAAAAAAAAAAAAAGAATCTCTCTGTTTTTGGAGAGCTTGCTCCTTCAATATCCTCTTCTTTTTGTATTCCGAACCAGATAATTTTGGTCGATCGATATCATTACCGTCCCTCCTCACACTGCTGTTTTTTCAGCAATACCGGTAGAATCAAAATTGTTGGCGGCAGCTACGATTGGCTCGTAAGAGCTGGGGGCGGGATTTGTGTGAGTGAGGCGGCCAAAGCTCTAGCATGATTGACACATGTCTCAGCAAATAATACAGAACGCGTAGTGCAGTGTGCTTGCAGTTAGTTGATTTTGCTCATGAGTTGGCCCAGGTTGGCACACATTTCGCCGCCCTCGCCAAAGTGCAGCTCTAGGCAATCGCCTAGTTCGCCTATATGCACGAGCCAGCCCTGCAAGTTACTGTTTAAAATACTTACTATAAAGCATAAGTCTCACCTTTCTGTTGCTTTCAAGTGTTGAATGGGGTCATTATTGCTCCTTTTGGTCACTGAGGTAAACCTAATTGACATCAGGTGTGTGTAACAGAACATGTAACGTGCTGTTGTAAAATGACGAAGAAAATGCAGTATTAGAAAACTTTTTTGGGCAAGTGAAATTTAAGCTCTATGTCTTTCCAAACTGTATTTTCTTCAGTTTTACAAGACCTTAAAGAAGATTAACTGGGTGGTACATCTATTTTTCATCCTCAATAACAACAGATAAGGTGCTTCCCTGCGCCTTTTTATGGGAACCACGCTTGACTGTTTCCTGTGCAGTGAAGGAGACTGTCTCAGAAACAGCTAGCGTAACTGGTGAGTTAGATGGAAGTGCAAACCTCACATCCAGGAGTTAAGTGTAAACGAATGGCTTGTTGTAACAACCTTCGAACTGCAATTCAGAACACTAGAGACTAAGTTGATGAGCCTTTCCGAGAGAGGATTTTGATTTCTTCCACTGTCGGTGCATTTAGTTTGGCAGCTGAAAGGATAGACTCTTGGAGACAAACATAAAGGAAGGAGCAGTCAAGAAAAGCAGAGTAAAGGCACCTCAGAGAGGAAGCCAGATGCAGCCAGATAGAATGAGAAGAAGGGGAGAGATGGTGCAGAGTGAAGAGAGACGAGGAGGAATGGCAAACGCTGAAGAAATCTCAGGACGGCTGCTTGGAGAGAAAGAGCAGCTCCTCTCACCAAGCGCCTATTTGCTCTGGTACAAATCACTGCTAGGCTCGGCAGGCCCAGAGGGGAAAGCACTTTTCTTCACCTCATCGTCAGGGCTTGGAATCCCGTTCCACTTTTCCAGATGGCTTCAGCAGCAGCAGACTGAACTGGTCCTGCTTCCGCTGACCCGCCCAGTTATCCCATCTGTCCAACCCAAGCAACTCAGTCACTACTGGCTGCAACTGTTTGGGACAGGGAACCTAATCCTGGTCCCTCGTTAGAGACCAATTTGTGAGGTGGTTTGATGGAAATCCCTACCCCCATCTCTGGCCCTGGTTCTCCTGTACCCAGCAAATCGCCTAATTGATTTATGGTTAACCAAGTAGGAGGGATGGGGGAGGACAGAAATTTCATTTTCTCACTCCTTTGTTGGCCTGAATGTCAATATGAAGTACATACATAGTAGCATAGTCACTCTCCTGGGATACAAAGTAAACTACTCTATATGTGACAAGATGGTGCATTTATTCCTGGCAAACAGACATTGTCTGGCAGTGCAGTACTCAAACTTTAGAGTAAGAATTATTGCATACAAAGCCAACTGAATGACACAAGTGGACCTGTAACACACGCAAAGTTTTGAGGTAAAGACACACCCACTTATATCACAGATATACACAACATTTGTTTGCTTAATGACTTACGTTAAGACTATTTTGGTTTGTATTGTTCTAAAAATAGCACACATTGTCATTATCCTTACGTAAACAAGGCTGCAGTTTTGGTGAGTTTAGGCTACAAAACCGCTGACTAGGTTTAAAGCAAAGAAGAAATCCTGATAATACGTTAAAAAAGACAGTTTAAAAAGTAAACAAATATACTTGAAATGCCAGAAGTGAAGCCAAGGAAGTTAAGTTTAAAAATGTAGGTTACGTAAAAAAAATAAAAAAAAAACGGATTCACAAACTGTGAGGCACATCAGTAGTGAAAAAAAAAAAAAAACCATAGTTACATAAAAAGTTGCTAACTTTCACACACGGGACACAGGCCTCATTCTCCTGGGTGACAGGCAGCCATTTGTTCGACCCATCCACCACACCTCCCCTCCACCCTAATTGCAATATTGAATCATGTGTTTTGTGAGATCCTGCTAGGATAAAGCCAGATTCATATTCTAAATATTTTTTCAAAGGGAATATTGTATATAAGAAAATACTATTAACAGCCATAGCATTAATTTTCTGCATTGCTTTGGAAATAGCATGTTTTATAAATCCAACTTGATTTATTTGAGCAAAGTGCATGTAAGTGCTACTGAGGGAAAACAAATGTGTATATTTTTCTGTAAATTTTGCAAGACCTGCAAATGTTTGCTTATGTTATTAACGCCAAAATGTGCCTGTTAGATTATTTTCAAATATTGATTTTTGCAAACATTTTATCTTACTGGACAGGCACCTAAAAGATCACCTGTTGCTGCCAGAGGGAACACACTTTGACCAAATAACAGAGTAATGCAGTGCGAAGCTCACACATGGAGCAGGCAGATTCTAGATTACTGAACACGAAATGCAGGGAATATATCTTTGTGAATTGATGGAGTAAATTCTGATTAAAATGGTTTATCTTATAAAACCTATATGTGTTCTCTTTTGTTTATGGTACCAGGTCCTGACAAAAGTGATAACTATCTGAGTGACACACTACATAAGGCAACTAGTGTGTCACAAATGCTTAATTGAGACATCCCCCACTCTGCAGGCAAGGACATTTGAGACTATTTATTGAGGCTTGTGGGGCTCTAGCAGCTCTCAGTTTCCACCAGCTGAAAAGGACTTTCCAACAAGATAGGAGCATGCTGGAAAGCTCAGCCAAGTAAGAGCCAGGTTTTGGACTCCAGGCCAAAAATTTCCCCAGCTGCTTCCACCAAGCAATATGCAGACCCAGGTGTTCAGGCAAGATTTGAAACCCAAGCCCTGCAGTTTAACTGTTCCACAACCCCCAATCCCATGTCTTCCCTCTGTTTACCCCTCCACAAGGCTCCTCACCCCAGATCATTCTTTCTGGCTGACACAGAAAAAGCAGTCATTGAATTGCATTTTTGTGTTGCACAGTATGTCAAAACACACATTTCTTTGCATTCTTAGAAATGTGTATTCTGTTAAAATCATTTTTGATGCCTTTTTGCTTGTGTCTTTGATAGTGTATAGTCTAGGGTAGTGAAGTACTAGTGATGGTTTGTATGATTTCCTATAAAAGGCAATTCACTGAAATTTCATAGCATACCTATAAGACTGTGTGATGAGATGTGATGTATAAAAGCCACATAGGTACCTTTATATCATGTCCTATTATTTTTTCCTAACCTTAAATGAAGAATGATGATGCTTAAACCTGACGAAATAGTTCTGTTTCAGCCGTTCACTGTAAAAAAATAAATAAATAAATAAAATGTGACTGTTCAAAAATCAACAGTGCCCAAAATGTAGTTTTTTAATCCAAAAATCTAAAACGTTTCCCTCAAGGAGCAACACTGTAACTGTAAAGTGGGGTGAAAAAAAAAAGAGGCAAAAGCAGTATTTGTAGTTGTGCTCTGCCAATGTTAGCTCTATAGGTATTTATATCTCCTTCCAACTTATATAACTTACATGTGCCACAGGAAAAGCGATTACCCATGAAAAACCTGAATTTGAAACAACTATGTGAGAGTCTTGAGAGCAAAACCATATAGGTGTCAAACCCTGTTTGGAGCTGGCCGATACTGCACTATGATTGGCCGAGGGGTAGGAAGCAGGAAGTTAGGTAACAAGCTGTTTGGTAGTCGTGATGGAAGGTGGGGTGGATTGGTCAGACCGAAGGAAGTAAGTAACCATTTCATGTGCATCATCGATGTAACTATGTCACTATGACACAAAGTTATTGTAACCCAAACCACAATCTTTTGTAATCCTAACCAAGTGTTTTTCTCTCTACAGTAACCACATGTCAAACTGCTACTGTGTGACTATCTCTCAGTGTTTAATAGAAAGGCCATATATGGTGTGTGTGGATTGAGAGTACTAGGTGAATTACCTATTCTATAAATTAGGTATAAGGATGAGCTATTATTAGGTAATTAAGTCATTAATTTAAGACATCCCTACACTAAAACAAAGCAGCCACCTTGTCCCTCCCTGATTAATGCAGTGGAATAAATTAATTCACGCAGACAAATTAAGTAATTCATCCAGAGCATGAATGACTGTTTCATATATAATACATTCCACTTGGAATTAGCTGCATGTCACGTGTTGGATAAGCGAGGTAGTTAAATATGTGTGTGTGCGCACGCACGTATGTATTAAGGGGGGAATTGGGTTAATGAGAAAAGTTCACACAAAGTCCAACCTCCCTGATTCCATCTTCAGCTTGTAACACAAAAGCAGGCAGAGTCCACATGCAGTTGCAGGGAAGAAAGGCGAGGTGACAGGTTCAAAAGTTCAGGCACTGCTTTAGACTCACTTCGCATGCCACTGCCATTCGGCACACCCTGATACTTTGGAAATGTCAGGGGGAACCTCATTTACTGTTCTTTATCAAGCTCTGGGTGGCAAGAATCTCCACAGGGGAATACCAAAATGGGAATGAGAGGAGAAGGGGGGTGATGTTGTGTAAAAGAGCCCTGTGCCTTCCACATCCTCCTTGATGAATTTGTAAAACAGATCTGTGATGTCTCACAGAAGACAAGCTGTGGCACGGCCCCCTTTTCACATGCACTAATCTCTGAATGGTTGTTATCATCATATGAGATACTATGAAATCAATTCCTTCACCTCTGACCTAAAAGCTCTGAGATATTTAAATGCCAAAACAGGAAAATAAAATAAAATGGAAAATTCACGGAACAAACCTCATTCCCGACACAATGTTCCCCACAACTTACACTGTATAATACAAAGCTATTTTCACAGCTTTCCACATGCATAATTTTATTTGTTATATTTTTATGACTCCCTGACTGATAAACAATAATATGAATAATATAAAGACTCTTAGAGTCTAACCAATAATAATCCTCTCTAAATGATTTCAGGATCAATAACTGAATTGGAACTTCTTGCATGTGTTGACCATAAATTGTATAAAAGATGTGGGTGGAGCCTCCAGGTCTTAAAAAGTGAAGCGGTTATTGGTGGTTGTAAAAAGTCAGAATGTATAGAAGTCTATTAGAAAATTACCATGCTTTTCACCTGATTAATTACCTCATTAAACATTTTCTAAAGGAATTCATGGTCTAATTTATTGTTACAAGTCTTCAGTAGAGTATGATGCTGATTTTGTCAATTGAGAGGTCACTACTAAGGCACATTTCCATGTCCAATCATATAGAAGTCAATAGGAAATTACCCTGCTTCTCACTTTATTTATTAACGATTTTACATCTCAATCACTGGTTTCAAGTCATCTTTATTACACACTGTCTGAGTCCCAATTACCTTCACAGTTACACCATGTAGCTACAGTGTAGCTGATAGCACAGTGTACTCCTCTTGCTCCACAAAACCAAGATGGCGACAACCAAAATGCCAGGCTCAAGGCTTCAAAACAGTAGTCCAGAATCAAATGAGTGACATCACAATGGTAATATCCATATCTTTCATACAATCAATGCAGCTGTGTAGAGTTTCATAATATGGTGATAAGTAAAAGCCAAATACACACAATAAACTTGTGCACTGTATCTATATTTGTATCTTTATATTCTTAATTTATTTTACTTTTACCCAAAGTCACATACAAATGAGCCACAGTTGATCAAAAAGAGGAATCAGCGTAATCATCGTCAACTAACTCATTCTGTCTGTTATTTTTTGGCTTCCTAAAATTGCTATTTTACCTTTCTTTTTAATATTTGTATGACTTTTCAACACTTCCCCAGTATCCAGACTGCATGCCTCAAGTCAATATAGTCACACATGAGGGAAGATAGATGTGTGATTTACTCCAGGTGTGGACATGCGCATGAACATCTACATTTGTCTTCTGGTGACTTTGTGTTGAGTCTATATGTGGGAGAGAATTAGATGGAAATATAGAGTGAGGAAGGAAAATGAATAGACCAGGCTGAGGTTTCCATTACTGTGCACCTCTCAGCACGGAGGGGCCTTGCCACGTCACGGAGCTGTTGCCGTGTGGCGGGTCGGGATCCTTGGCCGGTCTCCAGCCTCCTGACAGCCTGTCTCCATGCCTGCAGTGGCTCCCTGCCCACCAGTTCACTTTTAATTATCTCTCAAGTCAAATGCACTGTGAGGAAGTCCAGAAGCACAGTATCAAAACCTTGTGGAGGTTTTATCCCTTAACCCCTCTTTTTTGGTCACCTTGAATGAGTCGCACGAATCTGTCTTCGTGACGTGTTGAAATACAGGACTATAAGTCAGTTTTGCATTTCCTCATTTGAAGTTTCGCAGATTGCAAGACTGTTCCAGCTCCCTGCTGTTGGATGGACATCATGTGGCTCTCGAAGAAGAATGTTGGAGTAAAACTTGTATGTTGATTTATGATGTGATAGTAACTTGACATTTTTACCGCAGCGCTACTGTCAGTGCGCCATGGTCATTAGGCAACATATTCAGTTCAGTCAGTCAGGCTTGCGACACTCCTCTATATCTGTCTATTATCAAACTACGTCAAACAGACATCTCCATCTGTTGTGCTTTATGAGCCCCGGCAAGTTCCAAGATTGTAGAATCTGTAGGTGATTAAACACATCTTGTATCACGGCACACAAGTCTGATTTAGGGCAGAGTTATGCAGATGCAACTAGGAGTAAATCTCACCGGTCTTTTTGTGTCTAAGGCTTCAATCCAGGTGACAACATAAATTCTTAGGTATGGGAACAGTTCCCTCAAGAGAGATGCCTTTTGTGCACTTTGACGTAGGAGGAGAGTGCTTTGGCAAACCTGCTGGATGAAAATAGGACAATCTGGAAAAGTGCACTCAGTCGAGTGAAGATCTCGGCCAGTTGTGAGATTCTCTCTCATAGCTCTGATCAATCCAGACACTGCTCAGAAAACAAGCATTTTAAAAGATGTTCACTCATTGTCCTGACAAAGACCTGACAAAGCATGAATTAAAACTTTTGAAACAGCCAAATCTTTGTAATTTGGGCACATACCAGCAGCAGTCAACATAGATGTGATTGTTGTCGTTATTTCAGCATACTTTTGATCCACTTATTGCAATAAAGTCACAGCAGAATCAGTTTATTTTGGGTATATACCACTATAGTTTAACCATGCTGGCAGTAATCCATACACAGTTCTGTAGCTTCCAGCATGGGGCTTTCAGAGCAGGTACAAAGCAGCACTATTGGTTATTTCAGCAATAGTTAATAATGGAAAGCAATGGTGTCTCAAACAGATAACATGAATAAACACAATGTGATCCTGCAGTCTTGGGGCTCAGAAATAAAATGCAAAAGGTTCTGCGATGCACACAGGATGCATAGGCCCAAATGCGGCCTGTAACAGATGAAGTTAGGATTGTTTTTAGTTTAGCAGATTGCAGGAAATGCAGTCAGCATTCAAAGACAATATAAAACATCAACACAACCATGAGAGGTCCTTGTGCATACAGTCAAGAAATTATGAGGCTGATTTGTCCAGTAATAAGCTGCTGATGGACGGACTGACAAACGGACATATACACACACACACATACATGCAACCACACATGCAGACATGCGACCAAACGAATGATCCCCTCCGGGCTTACGCCTGGCAGAGATAATGAATGGCAAAGAGCTTGTGTTGACTCAGGATTAAGGCCTATTGCTTACTGAGTCATCGATACTTTGCCACGCCATTAGAAGATAATTCTTTCCACTCACTCCAAGACACACACACACACACACACACACACACACACTTTGGTGCATCTTTAAAATGGTATGATTAAATGCAAGTCTCAACACGCAACAGGGAAAACAATTTGAAAAGACACAACAGGAGACCAAAAGCATAACATTAACAACTCCAGAGAATTTTTTTTATTGTTAGTGCATGCTACCAATTGAGAGAAAAACACATTATTAATAACTCCCCATATTGTTTTGTTGACAGCAAAGAGCCATGAGAAACGAACACTATTTTAAGTGCTTTGGTATGCGGTCGGAAGGCCAATTGGACTGCATGTGTCATATGCTGAAATCAAGCAGCTGCAAAATTACAGTAGCGTGCCCTTACCGCAACCGACTGGAGCTGTGCAATTAATCAGAGGTTAACCCCACAACCCCACAAAACTTGTGCATAATCTCTAATTTGTGTACCTTCCCTCCTTATATGTGCAAACACACACACACACACACACACACACAC
>CAFUXE010000829.1:215510-233547 GCA_903364295.1 Serranus cabrilla | reverse complement strand
AGCCTCAAACGTAGACACAGACTGGAAGGACTCCCAAAAAAAATGTGGGTAAACATGTCCTATAAGTAGATGGCATATGTTCTATAAGTAGACGTTAGTAAACCAAAGCATCTAATAAAAATGTTTTGGAAGATGTCATGCAGAAAATAATAACTCTCGGGAAGGGAGCTGTTGTTTTCATACACAAATCTCTCAGATTTACTGATAATGGTTATGAAAGACTTTCAAGCCATACAACAGATCCACAAACGAGTGTTTGTGCATGTGGTTTCAGCTCCTTAGACTGCTCGCACATACATCCCAGGGTTAAATCAGGCCAGGGTTGTCCGAAGCTTAACCTCAGCATATAGGCGTACACACAATTAGTAAAACAAGTTTTTTTCGTAGCCATAGAAAACATGGTCCTACATGAGATGATGTAAGAACTGGAACAAAACTTTTACAGAGTTTCCTTTTTCTTAAAGGTTCCTCATTGTTCCAATATCCCATTGGTCTGAAAATCCACACTAGAGTACAAAAAACAATTATCGGAATGTTTTAAAAATGCTGTGGTAAAGCAGTTGTTAGCCTTAGGCACAAAAAGCACTTGGTTAGGGTTAGGGAAAGGTCACTCGATCACTATGACCTTGCACTTGGCAAGAAATTAAACTGAGGAGCAAAACATTAAACTATCGGTGGAATGAATGCTTTTGCACCCTTGCAGAACCAGGTCTGGCTGCATGCAGTAAAACCAGAGTAACCATGCAGCCTTAGCCAATAAGCACAGCTTCAGACGACGAGCCTGCACAAGGGTTTGCAGCCCCCCTTCATGCAATACCCATGGAAGATTTCGAGTCTATGCACACTCATGGCAGCCATCCCTCCATAACAAATCCAAATCAAACTCCTGCATGCATCCACCACTAATCATTCTTAATAGCTTTGTTATCTTAGTCTCACCTTCCTGTACTCCTATTCCTCTCACTCCAATGCAGGAAACTACTGGACAATACCTCTTCCCTGCAAAGCATCTGAAATTAACATTAACATGTGTCAAGTGTGCTGTGAGGTTGGAGCAAGGAATTCAGTTGGCATTGTGTTCCTGTTAAGGTCAGCGGTAAACTGGACTGGATGTTTATAAGATAAAGTGATTTAATGATCCACAATGGGAAACAGTCATTTAGATTCCAATTCAGATGTGTCAGTCGAAATGTGTAATATTTCATATGTTGTTGCGTTCATGCTACAGTAAAGATGACACAACCTCTTATGCTGCAATATTTAAATACACTGAAACACATGTTTTTATTTACTTACATTTTAAACAATACTGTGCAAGAAATGACAAATCAGGTAGCAACCACTTTGAAGGATGTCTCCAACAAAAGTAAATGTGTCAGTTCTAGGGTTATAAGTATCATACTAAATACCACTTCCACTTTTGTTATAAAACATATGGATACTAGGTTTTAGACCTCAACAACTGTAAAAACAGCTTGGTATCCCTGGGAATTACATCCATACTGAACGATTCTGGCCCTCGTGATTTATATCCAGTGTTCTGGGCAACGCAGGAAGTAATGTGTCTTTTATGTAACAAGCCAGAGGACAAGTTTGGAGGTCCGGATTGTGGATGGCCATGTAGCATGTCCAAAATGCATGCAGAAACCGATGGTGTATTAACATATCTGGTTGTGTTCTCGTGCTGAATTCATTGTTATGAGCATTACAAATTCAATTGGGATTCTGAATTACAATCTGGACCTTACTGTCTTTCAGAAACTTCAGCTTTATTTGTTTCAAATGAAGCCAGATGACTTTAGGCATCCATTTGTACCAAGCATCTAATACTAGCTTGTTGGGAAGCTGAATAAAAATGGTATTTTGGAGGGATTTGTTCCAACTTAGACCAAAAATGGTCTAAATTGGAACAAATCTCTGTTACAAATGGTATTAACCCCCCAAAATGACACATCTTATGAGACATATTTGAGCATAGGATGACCATCATATACTTATAGCATTATGTTCACAGCCTTTATACACTATCAAAGCTTGAAGATGTGAAGATGAAAAACACAACTCCATGCTCTTTATCTGTAGGTATAGTTGCAACAGTCATTCCCAGTCTTTCCCTGGCTACAGTGACAGTGCAGAGAAATCAAGATTTGCCTAATCAGACCATACTAGGCTTTTTCAGGAGTCGGTCTTAAAGAGGCCGGTGCTAAAACAGAGTATTTCAGACAGAGTGCATATACAGGTATATTCAGACGGACAGTGTGAGAAGAATTTTTTTGTTTCTTGAACACTAAAACATGTAAACATGTTCCAGAAGAAATTGAAATACAAGTATGTGCATAACACGTCTCCTTTAAAAAGCCGTGTCTCTAACCGAACCCTGGTTCTGACAGTGTTGTATCCTTGAAACACAGTAGTAGTGATATTTTAATGCCACATCACTTGTGTACAAAATCCCTTGTTCTTCCATAAAAATCCAGTCTCTTGTGCCAGATTGCACACATGCTTGCTTCTCGGTAATGCCTAGTTTACACAGTACTTTTTATTAGGTGACTCTGCCCCTTGGAAGTACTTACGCCACTCCATCAGCACATGAAATATTGCTGCGGAGCATTGCTTATGGCAGTGGAGATGAAGAGTCTGCTTTGTGGGCAATAACCTTGTATTGTTTGAACAAACTCTGAGTGGGGTGGCTCAGTGATATGGCTCTGTTTATATGCACAAATGGAATGCAGCCCTTACTTGTGCTTGTAAGTATCCTTGTGTGAGTCAGGGATTCAGTTCATTTCAGGTTATCCTGTTCGGAAGAAAATCTCTCTTTTTCTTCACGTTGGTTTCGGTTATGGCCCTTGTTCATTTAATTCTATTGCAAAGGAAGGAGGAGGGTAAAATCCTTCAGCATCCTGGTCATGGATAAGGTTCTTAGTGGATGACATCATTTTCTGGGGATTTGCCCTGCTATGTAGCATTGTACTGCCCTTGGACAAGGGGAACGCTGGCAAGGATGCTCTCAGTCCACAAACAATATCAGTCTGGAACAGAGAATGCCACCTCTCAAATTTTCCTTTGGCCCTAAAACCAGCAAGATGAAAAAGCATATAAATGTATTCCCCACACACGACTTTCATTCTAAGACCAAAGGAGCTTCCTCATGTTTTACTCCCTGTATCATAATTCATGGTAGTGACAATTTGGATATACCTGGATTTCTCCTTTACCAGCAGATTATAATGTTAGTTGCATTCAAAGACTTTTGAGAGAATACTCAGTGCAGATAATGAGGAACTTAAAGGGGATCTACTTTTTTTTCTTATTTTCTGTCATTTATGCTGTGTAATGTTGCAATATCAGACAGTCATTTTAAATGTTGTCAAAGTGTCAAACAAAAAACAAAAAACAATTAATTTCCAAAAGTTTTCTTCTCCCAGCTCTGTTTTTGTCAGATGTCTATATTTGGTCATATGCAGTAATCACATCACATACATGCTATATGTAGCTACATGCTAATATGAGGGAAACCTGTAATCTTGGTTGCCTTGTTGTTAATTTCTCCCTAGTTTCAGATCCCATTCCAGCTTGAACAAGTTTGATTGTGCAGTTTAAAAAAACAACTTTCATCTGGGATTTGTAGGCAGAAAGGTTCATTGCTATACTTAAATACAATTATTTCCATGCTACATAAAGCTATATGCTAACGCCAAGGAAACATGTAAAGACATTCCTCTTGGAACATGTTGAATTGTTTAGTTTTTTGTTAGGGAAGTTTGTAAGTGTTTTCCATAGCAGAAAGTGCTGCTGTGTTCCATTATAGTCATTCCAATGCAGATTTATGCTTACATCAAAAAACTGTGAAAAAAAACAGTGTTGCTTATTTCTCCCCAGTTTTGGATCACATTCCAGCTAGAACATGTTCCACTGTGTAGTTTTTGGTTTAGAAGTTTTTATTAACTTTATTATAACAGGTTTTTACTAGCTTGTCAAAACCCCTGTTTAGCTTGTCTGAGAGCATTTGAAGCATAATAGTAGTGAGGACGAAGCCTTCAAGCATAATGTTAGTCTTTTACTTATGTCAGCTGCATTAACTCTTCAAACACCATAGAACGAGTGTTCATTTATAGAATATTATTCTGTTGAACAAAATGCGTTCACAATAGAAACATGTGTTTGCCACAGAGCTTTAGTTTCTGCATTGATCAAAAATTCAATGCAAAAGTCCCATAGGAAAATTCTCAGTAGAGCTCATGGTGTGCTGCCACCAATCAGATATAAGCCTATAAGAGACAGGTGTTACAACAGAGCACTTCTGATAGACAGTGCCTCGGGGTGCATGAGCCGTCTGCAGTTTGAGAAAAGTGTTTTTTGAAACCCAAAACACAGGCATGAACTTGAAAATGAGCATATGAGGTCCCCTTTAAAAAATCTGGTTCTTACAAAACCTGATTAAAACAACCATTTAGTGTGATTTGGACCTCTGCTTTATTAAGGAGTTAATAAAGACAGGTTTGTTTCAAGCACATAAAGGTAATTAGAGACATGCTCATTGATATTATCCCATGTAAATCAATGCACTGACACCTGTAAGCTGCCATGTACAAATACATAATTCCACTATAGTAACAGCCATGTAACAGCCAACAGACACAGAGATCTACTGACTTCTGGTTTCTCACTTCAGGGAGCTCATGGATATTACCAGAGGAAGAGCAAAATCAGGCTATCTGCAATTGCAGGATTAGTTTTAAGCTGTTCGTGAAATCCAGTTGTGCAGAGCTGTGTGTCTTTCACTGTTAGTGTAGCAAGAAGTAGCTAATGAGATAACGCTCCCCTGTGAAATGAACTTCCAACCTGCAGATGGTAATGAGTCAAGAGTTAAGTTTGAGCTATGGTTAGATGACATCATCCCAGAGTTTCATCATCATTTGTGCAGCTACAAAGACTGTGTGTAGGTGTTTTATACTGACTGCAGAAAGTTGACTACTGACCAAAAAACCTTTTTAAAAAACAGGAGATTAATTCCTTTATGAAAGGAATTTTAAAGATTTTAACAGCTTTAGCCCAGTAAGCAGAAGTGAGGAGGGAAGGAATTGTTTTAGATTTAGATTCGGATTACCTAATTAACTTTAAATGTCTGTATAGTTGGAAACATCATCTGTGTTCTTTTTGCCCATTTCATCAAACGTTAAGCCTATAATAGATGATATTTTAGAACTTTTGTAATTCATTTTGTATGAAGCATAAACTTTCGAAATACTGTTTAACTAAAACAAATACAGTATACACATGGTGTCAAATCTTCAGCCATTATTCTGATTTATTTAGACTATTGAAACTGACTAAGGGATAGCAGTTATTATTTTAAGGATCAGACAGAGCTGATTGGAGAACAGCTTGACTAATAAATACAGTATTATAAAGACCAAAATGAATACAGGATTCCAAGCAGTGGTTGTACTTATTCATGAGTTAAAAGAATTTTAATCAAAATTCAAGTTGCAATCGGTAAATAAGGGCTTTAATGTTTAATATCTGACTGAGCTCTAATTAAAGTGGAGGTTAAACAAGTGCAATAGAGCAAAATTCAGAGTAGCCAAGTCAAACCACAATACTGCTGGTTGAAACATCTGTATTTGTTTGTTTAAGGTGCTATTTATAACTGTGGATTTGATAGGCTGCAGTATATTTAAAGATTTATATTTGTCCAATTCTGGATCAATCTGTGTTGTGGAAAACACATTGTGGCTATGAACCTCTTCCAAACAAGGAAGGGGAGGTCTGGAATTGTAATTGCATGTATGCTGCGCCTGACCAAACACATAAGAACACACATAAATTCAAAATCGTGCAAAACACATGGCCGATGATGAACTTCCAAATCTAACTTCATTAACAAATGATGGTGATGTTTAAATTCCAGGCAGGAACGGGACAACTTGACTTCCAGGCCGCTGCCGCTGCATTTGGCGGAATGGCTCCGGAGCTGGAACGCAGCCCCTGAGACTCATATGAAACAGGTTCAAGTTGAAACCGCAGAGTGGTAGAGCGGGGGAAGGGAAGACCAAGTTTGGAGGTTTAGGAGCATGCATCTGTGTTTGTGTGTGTGAGACACAGAAAAAAGTGTGTGTTTGCGTGTGTGTTTGAGATGGAGATAGAGGGAGCAGGCAGCGTTCGCTGAGACACAAGAGGTCACAGATGTGAGGAGAGAAAGTGCACATTCAGCTTTTCCCAGGGAGGGGGATGAGTGCTGAGACAGTTGGAGTTAGAAGATGCAGGTGGTGCCGTTGAACGTGCTGGTTAGCAGCAAACCTGACAAGTCTAATCAGGTCTTATCTGGCTGTGCTACAATTTCATGGCTGTTTGAACCAAGTGGGCCATGTTTCTCTGATCTTTGCTGGAGGATTTTATCAAGGTATCTTGAAGCTATGTGGGGGGAAAAGGATTCTTTGGGGTGATTATAGTGTGTGTGAGAGATATCACTTCGACAATGATGACTCAAGGTCTTTGGAGCATAGGATTGTATTTAAAATAAAGCCTACACATCAGGGTAAAGGGGATGACTTTTCCTGTAACAGTGTGATAAAATGTCCTTTCAAAGACATAACACACACTAAAATAACACCATTTTGTGTGGTTTTTTTTCCAAAATGTACTTTTTTAATGGGTGTTGCTGCAGCATTTCCTGATTTTTGGAGTAGGAAAAAGAGATGGACTGGTAATATGTCACCAATATCAAACAATAACATCAATGTTCACATTTCTATTCTGGTAATGTATGCAAATGAGCACATATTTAATGATTACATGATTTAACCTTTTAAATGAATGGGTCTTAACCACTGATGCATAATGAAAACTGTATACCTGACCCTGTATCGGGTTCTATTACACATCCATGGACTCACCATTGGTGTCAAGGCACCAATATACCAAAGGTTTTCCTTTTCTAGCAAGGACCAGATCATATGAATCACTACATGATCGACAGCTGTGCAGCTGATTGTCATAAATCAAAAACAGATGTTGCTGTAGCGTAACTTCAAGCTGTTTTCTCATGTGAACTATGGACAATGTTCTGATTTGATCTTTCACATATGTAGCACACAACTGGAGACTGTGCATATAAGACATTCTCACTGGAAATAATTGGTTTAGGCGAGCTGTGGTGCATGGGTAGAGTATGCAGGAGGCAGGAAATGACGCAAAGTTAAGTTAAATGTGCAAAGTTTCATAACCAGTTCAAAATTTGGTCATGAATAACCATGTCTTTTACTGTTCCTTATCCATTTAATGTCCATTCTGACTGATTTGGATATAAAGACTGTGAAAAAAAACAGGGGGAGGATACTAAGTTATCTGCAAACGCAAGCTTTAGCAAGGTTTATTAGTAATGTGCATCAATAATACCAAATCAACAGCCAATCATAAGTACTCAGCAAAACTTAAAACATACATAAAGCTCAGCCTGCTTTGCTATCTATTTTTCTCCAAATAACCTCAAAAAATATCAAATATAATATAAAAATACCTCAAACTAGTGACTAAGACAGTGAAATCATTGGAAATTTGTTTACTGACAGAATAATTGAATTAAGAATAAGGTCATATTTGTCATAGACTTCTATACAATCTGACTTCTATTTGCAACCAGTCGCCCCCAGCTGGCCATTAGAAAGAATGCAGCTTTAAGAGACTTCTGCATTGGCTTCACTTCTCAGACCCGAACACTTGTTCTCAAATACAGCTTCTCTGTGTAATGCCTGGATAAGTTCAGTGCATGTGTGAAAGGGGTGGTAGTCATTGTCTTCAACTCCAGTACAAATCCTCTCAAAGACCACTGATGAAATAACAATCCCAGCTGTTTGAACTTCTCCCATTTCTTACCGCTGTAGAACAATATGTAATTCTGTTGTATTTGTTTTTCAAACCAATCTGAACCTCTAAATGGCAATTTCTTGGAACAAGAAATAGTCGGCCTGTCCGCATACTAAGTCTGATTCCTGGTACAGAACAGTCAGCACAGGGTCATAACAAAACCAAAGCAACCATCTGCATTGTGTGTTCTACCGAGTATTTAAAAGACGTAAATGATGTGTTTCATGTTTGCTTTTTTTTTACTTGATTTGACCACTTTGGATTGTTGGGGTTTGCCTGGTCATTTTTCAAGTGGAGTGTGTGCATAAACTGACCCCGACAACATGAACTGGTTGACTTCAACTGTTCAAGGGCCTTTTGTTTTGTCTAACAAACCACATTCATATCTGGAGGTCAGCTCAATAAATATTACACACATTCAGATACTCCCTGAACAACAAACCAGACAGGGAATTAATTGTCTTGCTTGTGCAATATCAGACTGGCAATAAAGTATGCTGCGTCTCTGATGAGTGCATAAGTGAGTGCATAAGTCCTCTTCTCATGTGTTTGCACTAAAATTTCATGGCCTTGGCTCCCCTGTGTAATCGTCCGACAACCTTCAGACATCCTCGATAAAAAGTTCATGTGGGAATGCATGTATATGAACTCCAAGGCCTATTTTCATTGCTGCCTGCTCCAAATGGGACTCGTAACCACACCTAAATCTACAATGCAATAAATACTAAGTTTCTGAAGACCAAGTGGAATTGAGGTGCAAGTAACAGGTTCATTTTCAGCACAGCATTGGGCTCCTTCTTGGGAAAATATTTGAGCGATCTAGTAATATTTCATGACATGTCAAATCATGATGTGTATTCAGTGTAGCTAAGGGCTCACAGGAGGACAATAGAGAAGGTGCACTGTGTTCTTGGCAAAACGCTGATTTCCAAAATCAAATACCTTTCTCCCTCTGTATTTTCTGCCAAAAAAGGTTGACTGGAACATCACAGATCAGGTTTCGAAGAACACGCAGAATGTTAGACCTGGCAATCGCAAAGACCTTGGTCCTGGTTCAACACTTAGCTGATTCATAATGAAAACAGGAATTTTATTCATTTAAATAAGTTTCTATCATTTTTCATCATGTCAAGTAAGAAAAAGATGCATAAGCAAGATAATACAGACTTGCATTTAGAGTTTGAAACTCAAAACTGGAAAACTTCTCACCTGTAGCTGTTAAAGCCAAGTATCAAGATCAGTATTTGCAACCCTGTCATTTCCACCTTTCCCCTGTTGAGATGCTTGAGTCGATTTTGTTGTAGTAGCCACAGTCAGAATTGCATGTTACATGATGCCCACTGGCCCATATAGAAGTTTTTTTCATAACACCATAAAAAAAGAAAACTAATGTGCAAGTGTAACCCGTCAGTATTTTTTGCTGCGTTGTGTTCCATGACTCTGACAACCCAGGATTTCCACACTCTTTTACTGTAGTGAAACATAAAAACGTCATACAAAAGGTGAGTGGCGTGCAGAATCCTCCTTGCTCTGACAAAAGCCAAAATGGATACGGTTAGTAACAGAGTAAAGCACTGCTAACACATTCAGCACCGAAATTTTACACACAAAAAACTCGACACACACTAAACAAACTACGGCGAAACTAGCAGGCAACATCCGTGATATCATCATCCACTATATATATCAGTCTGATACTATTTCAACCACACATTATGTTTATCCGAACTTTTACTGGCGGAGAATGAAAGTTTCGCGCTTACCTTCGGTCAAGGCAGGGAATGGCTTTGACCTGGGGCGCGCACGCACGGTCTTACGTCATTGCGCAGACGGACCCCACCAACACGCGCACAAACACACAATAACTGAAACAAAGCGCATCTACAGGCAGGAGATTAAAACACATATGACAGATAAAATAAATGTTTTTGTGGAATTCATATGTCTGAACCTGCTACACAAGTCCGATAATATAGACACAAACATTCCAAAATACATTTTTGTTTTTTGTGCCATTCATGTGTTAGCAGATTTAACAGAAAGTCTGTCAGCTTGGCCAAGAAATAAGTCTAATACTTCAATTTGAACAGGAGAAACAAACCATACAGACCATTGTATAAAAATCATGGAGACAGTCCATGTTTCATCTCATTGGTTCGATTGGCGTCTTGAGTTCTACATTTTGGTCCTTCCCTGGAGAACATACCCTGCTTTACCACGTATTTTACTCTAATTGGGACCATAATTTACAAAATTAACATCATAAACTCCTTCAGAAAATGTTTATTGTGGTAATAAATCACACACATCCTCAACCCAGCAGCACAGAAGTTTATATGATCAACACAGTTTCAAGGTGGACATCCAAGATTAGCGTCACCAATTTAGTATCCAATCAAATGTCTCCGCTTCTGTTCCTGAATACCGGTGTTGAGTGATCTCCACAAAGTGTTTTTGCAGAGCATTATGATGTTGAATGTAAAATGTCATCATCATTTAGTGCTTTTTGACTTTTGTATGAAGTGTGAATTCTAGAGCTATTGCCAAGTGAGGCCACAGTGACCTTTGACCTCCAGAATCTAATAAGTCTATCACTGAATCCAAGTGCATGTTTGAGCCAAATTTGAAGTAATTCCAACAAGGCATTCCTGAGATATTGTGTTCATGAGAATGGGACAGACCATCTCAGGCCATGGCTGTCACTGCACACGCACACACAGCAGTGACAACATCCACACAAATGGTAGCAAGTGTGACAGATAGAAATACAGCTGTAGCTACAAGTTGTTGTAAAATGACATCCTGAAATAACTACTTTTTCATTGCCATAATTCTTCCCTAATCATTAAATCTTGCTGTTTATTATTTTCGTTTCCTAACTACCTAATTCTAAACAATCTGGTGAAATATTTACAGGGAGAGCTGCATTTTCCTCAGTCTGAGCTCATGACTCTGAACTAAAAAAGCCACACAACGAATATCTGTTATGGGAGAGAAACATCATGTAATACACTATGTGGGAGGTCTCCTTTAAATAAAAATTACTGTGATCTCAACTTTCTCAAAGCTCCAACAATCAACACTGTTTATGACGGTGACATCGTTATATAACAAGCTACAGGAAGTAACTCATTAATACCAGCAAAACCACATGATATTCCAAAAAGGATAGGACACGGTTTACAAGGCAGTGAAGGGAGGGCTGAGAGGCCTGTTAAAATGTGACTCGTCCAGATAAGTAATTGCTGCTGATTTTGCCAAAGACATAACATCATAAAAACAGCATCCATTTAAAACTGGCTTGGCACACAAACACACCACCTCCCTAATGTGAACAATATGAGAAAGCCAAATCTGGGTTTGCAACACTTTAATACATACACCAGGTGGTCTATTTAAGATCACAGTGAGGATAATAAATAGAGGTGTGCAGTGTGTTTGACACACAAGTGTAGCAAAGTCACACATATATTGTTTGTATCTTTAAAACCAAACTTTTGCAGCTTTGGGTAAATGATCGGCAGCATCATGTGACGTTTCAAGACCAATGGGGTATTGACTTACGCTGCGTTCTTGTTGTGTTGCAACAATCTGGAAAAATTAGTTCAAGTGATAGCCTAAAGTTAACTGTTTCCTGGCCAAAAGTGACACACTGTCCATGACACGTCCAAAACAGAAGCAGAGTGCATAGGTATTGGCACACACCAAGGGCCATGACAAGGGTTCTGTACGTTTTACATTATCAAATGAAGTGTAACTTTATGGGTAATATGCATGTATAAAGCATATTAAGACACCGTAATGGCCTTCAAGTATAATTTTAGCGGATACTGCACTCACATGGTGCATGCTCCCAAATCAAATTTGTGTTTAATCCCAATGATAACACAGACTAGCTGGTAATATAGAGAAGCTTGTTTAGCAGGTTAATCCATCCATGTTAAAGTTGTGAGTTGCTCCAATACACACTTTGCATCTCAGCCAAATCACGCACACATTTTTTTTCTCCTTTCGGCCTCAATAGCAAGAGGTAGAATACAATTTTTGTACAACTTTGACTTTCAGATAAACTAGTTGTAACAATTTTGTACAAATAGATGAATAAAGTTATTTGGACCATGAAAGACTGAAAGTGTCATGTGGCCTCCAGAATCAAAATATAATTTGTTTCTATTTTAAACCTTGTAACCCAGTTCTTTGCAGCACTCAACGAGATGGATGGAATTTTGTTTCTGGAGATGCATTTTGGCACCTCCAGCAAAGAAATAAAGTGCTTATTTGGTCGACACACTTTTGTTAAAAATGTTTTTCTTCCTTGCTGTTTTCATATAAAGAGGAATCTTTTGTTGGTTTGAAAGGGATCAGAAAAGATAGATTTACTGTCTCATTTACTTCAGTTTACTTTCATTTTTCACCAACTTGGGACATAGCCTTTATAGACCAAATATCATTTGTTATGATCTGCTGCCAATAATCTGTCAGTGGCCTCCTTCATGTTCTGTCACATTCAGCAGGCCTTTCCGAAGGATCCGATGATGGATGGGAGCGGACAGCAAAAACGGACAAAATGCCTCATGCTGCAGTCTGTTTCTAGTAAAAGTTTTATGAGCGTGTCCTCTCCCTCATTGATGTTATGTCAAGTGACTCAACACACAAAACCAGCAATCTATCATGTGACACCTATGGAAGGAAGTGGCCTTGGCTCTAAAGCTGATATGTTGACACTTAAGTAAAAACTGGAAAAATCTGTGTGGATTGATGCTCCACAGATTACATTTTACAAGTGCTCTGGTAAATGTCATTTGGGTTCTTCTTCCTCAAAAGAATGAAAAAACACAATAAAGTGAGCCACATCTGTATTTTCTGTTATGACAGAGTAGTGTTACATGAACATCTGGGGGGAAAGGAAAATAAACCAGCAACACAAGTGATTAAAATAAATTGTCCTTTCAAAGGTAAACAGTTTGTGGAAAAAGTGTATTTGTGATGACTTGACAATTCGATCTCATTAGAACTCAATTTACATTTGCAATTAGGTGCCAACCTGCAGTGGCAGTAGTTATTATTGACGGAGGCAGGGATGGTGGATGGGTCAAACTACACCAGACTTTGAACTGGTTAAGTGACGTTGTTACATTATGTGACATCAAGCTACATAAAAGCAAATAAACATAAACATAACCAGTTGCCTAAACTTAACCAAGTAGTTCTGTTGCCAAAACTTAACCAAGTAGTTCTGTTGCCAAAACTTAACCAAGTAGTTCTGTTGCCAAAACATAACCCATTACCTAAACCTAACCCAGTAGTTTTGTTTTCCAAACCTAACCTATTGTCTTCACGTAATTGTTTTTTTTTGGTTTGCGCAACCATAACCTATTGTCCAAACCTATAATAGAAGGTCAATTTCAAAATGTTCACGTCTGTGACAGTGCTATGTGTAAAACTGAGTCTGAGTGACTGAAAACGGTAAATAAAACAGTCATGTATGTCTATTCATGGTTTAGGTATGAAGATGTGTTGCCATTTGTGTGGCCCACTCCTTAAAAAAGGTTCCTTGATATAAAGCAGGATACTTGATTCTGGTTCAGCCTTTGTTAGTGGGAATGGTGGCAATGTTTCCTGGTTGCTTTTTGCCAGACAGGAATGCCACATTGGAGGAATTCAAGGAACTTTTCCCTGCTTTTTCATGAGCTGTTCAAAAGCTTCCCATGTGTGTCTAAGTCTTATTCCAAATGAGTGGGAAGCTTTATATTAACACAGAAGGGTGGATCAGAAGGCCTACACAGCCATGCCCTAACCACACAGCAATTCAGACTTTAAGTGTAACAACACATCAATGTTTCACTGAAGTCTAATGGGGTGAAAGCCTTAAGAGCCTTAAGAGTCCAGTGACTCTTAACATGCTCCCCAGTTAACAGTGGTCAATGACATGCATAATATTTGACTTTGTTGCTTCCCTGCTGTCCCTCAGCTTTGTGTCCTCCAACTCCTCCCTCAGTGAGAGCTTGTTAATTCTTAAAGGCTGGTTCCACATTGCCACACCATCGGTCGAACACAAAAACAGTAAGGCATTGTTCAAACTAAGGGAATTTTGAAAGTCTGTGTGTGGGCTAGTTAGCTAGCTCATCCTGGTACCGTTCTTTTTTAACAACATTTACAAATTATCAGCAACTTTTTACAACCAGTCCTCATTGTGTTCATTTTGTGTGTCTTTTGTATTGTCCTTTCTAAAGAAAAGCAACGCTATGACGTTGTCTTAACGGCCAAATTGTATCCATGGTGTTTGCCAGTTTCTTTGTCAGGCTCCATCGCTGCATTGTGGTGTGCATAAATGTCAAACAATAGCCCTTTTTTGAGTCACATCCCCAGAACTGTAAACCTATGAATCACTGTGGCTTTTTCTTGTCCTTCGAGGCGTTGTTTGGGTACAAGGAATTCAGGCCTTGGCAGCTCATTTTTTAACAAAAGCTGACGCTTCAGATTAGGTCTGCATTACCATTTGTGCTCATCACTGCGCTGCCCTCCCATGCACACCCAAACCTTCGTCACTGCTTGATAATAGCGATCTTGTCTCCACCTGTTTATCTTTGCTCCATCACTAGATTTGCTCTCAGTCTGGTATGCGCAATGCACACAGCGGGCCAGGCAATCAGGACGCAGCCTCTATCCAGCGGATGCCAAGACTAATTCACACTCCGAGACGTCAGCTCTAAATCTTATTTACTGCTTGTTATTCTAATGACACATGGCCATGTCTTTTTGACTTCTTTTCAAAACCTGCCGTGTATAAGGAGCCCCACGCTTAAATGAAGGAATGAGTTGGTCATACATAGACCTATTAACATGCAGCTTATATATAAAGAATCCAAACTGGGATAATGGACCAACACTATGGTAGTCCTTTAATGTCAAATGTTAAAGGTACAATATGTAAGTTATGGCCAGAATTTTAATACATTAACTCAGTGCTTCTCAATTATTTTCTGTTACCCCCCCCTTAGAAAGAAGAAAACCGTTTGCACCGCATAGTGTCATTTGTCTATAAAATTGTTATAAGTTAACCTCTGCAAAACATTGTGTCCTTATTTACATCTAAGAAAACCAAAAACTTTTTAAAAAGTAGCATTGACAATTTTTGCTGAAAAAACTCCAGCGACTTATCATTGATTACATATTATTGGGGTGTAAAGTCTTTAAGTGGCACCTTCATCTATTTGGTTTCATGCTGTTATGATGTTTTCATGAAGCCACAACTAATTGTAAGAGTTAGCTTTCATTGTGTTGGTCGGTACATACTTTCAGCTATAAGTTACATTTGAATTAGTTACTTAATTATATAAAATGGGGGTGTAATTGATTCTCAATTAATTGTGTGAGAACTCAGTACGGGAAATCCAACAGCCAAATGATGTTACCAGCCATATCCAGGATATATCTTTAGTTATATATATATAGTTCGGTCCAGTGGGAGGAAAAGGACATGTGTTATCCATTCTTTAAACAGACTATGGTCGAGCACAGGACTTTTACCAAGAAACTGGTGTTTGTGTCATGCGAGAAAATGTTTTTGACTTAGTTGTTTTCTGTAGCAGTTTTTGCTGTTAGGTTTATTCAACAAAACTACATGTTTAGGTTTAGGGAAAGATCAAGTTTTTAGTTTTTAGTAAGAAAGAAAAGGCTTTTCTAGCAGGTTTTTGGTTTAACATGTACAGCTGCTAACTGTTGAAGAACAGTGCTTTCAGTCATGCAATGCTTCCACAAGAAATCCTCCCCCTATTGTTCCTAAAATGTGTTTCACTGAAGGCTCGACTGAAGTTGCATCTTACTAAAAATACACTGACACCATTCCAGAGAACTGCACAGAAGCTTCCCTTCAGACCCAATGTAATCGTGGTAGACCTAAATGTCTACAAAATAGGCTCGTGACCAGTTGTTTGCCGCAGAACCGTGATCAAAGAGAGCTGGAGCGAGGCTGCAGTAGGAGACTATGGCAGAAATGTTTGCACTTGTGGGCTGTGTTGTGGCCTGGAATCACAATAAGCAAAATGTAGGAAGCTTCTTTTATGTGCAACTCCCTTGTTTATATATTTGTAAAGTATTGATTCAAGTGAGCACGCTGGGATTCTCATCAAATCCACTCACAAATGTTCACATTTATGCTTGGACACAGCCCGCTCTGCATGAGCTCAAACACAGACCTACGTAGACAATATAACTTTTTGAAGTGTGTGCCAGCATCTGAGAAGTAATGGCTAAAATCACATGGTATGACAGCTCTTCTCTTCTTTATTGCCAGGATGCCACAGTTATATACTCGTGTTTTTTTGTACGTGTGTGTGTGAAATGTGATTGCTGCAGAATGAACTAAAACAGATTTGATAAATTCCAGGGGGAAAAGATGGGCCTTGGCCGTACTTCTTTCTCAAGGGAGGGGATGTGAAAATGCCCAACTCGACTTCAAGGAAAGACAACATGGTTTCTTGCCTCGCTTCAGTGGTATGCAGACGCGTGCTCTCCTAAAACAATACAGAGGAGCAGTCAGCTTCATTTACCGTGATAAAGAAAAACACAGCTTTTTCTCTTAAGCTCTGGTGGGTGAGTACTCTATAGAGAATGTTGTAGTACATATTTCCACTCAGTGTTTCCATTACTAGTGCTGATGACTAACAGTGGTTAAAGGGTGTCGGTGTTGTCATCTGCTTGGCCAAGACAGAGACCTTATCGCCACGCTACTTTGTCTCCATGTTGTCCAAATATCAACTCCTGGCAGCCTACATCTTTTTGTTTTTTACTCTTACATGCTGTTTTCTTGTCAGCTTCTCCCCTTCCACATCTCCTTTACAGTGTCCGTGCTCGTCATCGTACACACAGGGAGTATCAGGCTTCTAACCTCATTGAGGTGTAACTTCTCCCCCCGAACCGAGCGGATCCTGCTTCCGTCAGTAGGAAACAAAAGTGTTACAGCCATAAACAAAAGAGCAGTTACGAAAAACTGTTGTTGTAAAGTGAGCTCTTAGATCACCGTAGAACACAATGACAAACTGTTTTTTCTGCATTCCTACAAAACTGGAGCCCAGAAATTGTAACTGTCCTCAGAGTTCTGAACTCTATTCGATTTAGAAAACCACTCATCTGTCACTTACACGTTAGAGCTTCATCCGTCATGTCTGCCTTGTTCACTTTCTCACCCTAAAGCAGTCAATGTGAATATAATTCTTTAAAAACTATCCAGTGCTGTTTTCTTTGCAGAACTACTGTCTATTTAAACAAAAGTTAGACCTTCAGATGGTACCAAGCTTGCAGTGCTGTTGTTCTGATGCAACTGAAGCTGCTGTTAAAGAATAAATCTGACAATATTAAATGTATTTTGCCACAAAAAATCCAATAAAACCAGTAACTGATTCTTCTTTGTATTGTTTGTATTGTAGTATTGCCCGCAAAAGCAGGATATTGCAATTTATATGAACATAGCTTTTTTATTGTCATAGATTTCATAGAAAGTATATAATCCCACATAATATGTTTTTACCTGCAGCAAAAAATGAAATGCACCATTTACTATTTGTCCTATAAATTATGTTCCCATACAATTAAATAGAATTTCCAGTTTCCAGTGTTGTTGAAAAAATGATTAAACTTGTTTTAGACGCAATTACGATTCTAACCCAAAGTCTGTGTAGGGAGGATGTCAGGGTGGCTCAAGTAACACGGGACATTAACAAGTTAACTTCTGTGTTAATTAGGTACATCACGTATGTAATGTATGTAACTCACATTTACAACTAAATTTACAAAGGAAAGACGCTTTTTTACCCCAACCATGTTCTGTTCCTACACTTTCAAAACATTTGAAGTATTTGTTGCCTAAACATAACCATGTAGGTTTGTTTGAATTATTACACATTATTAACCAACCAAAACAGCAACTGTAATCCAGTCAGTGTTTCCCCTAGCCTAACAGCTTTGGAGGGGCAGGCGCGACGTGACGTATTTTCGGTTGTTTGGGTCGCGGGATCTCGGTCTAAATAACTTAAGGCTGTTTAGTTTGAATAATTAAAAGACAGGGTAAAGACCTGTTCTATTGGAGAGGTATGCTTAAATTACTTCTGTTTCGATGTGGAGTTATATAGAAAATACCATCAAATCAAATTACCCTAAAGGGGGGGGGGGG
>CAFUXE010000829.1:191737-211480 GCA_903364295.1 Serranus cabrilla | reverse complement strand
CGTCATCGTGATACGTCTTCTCTCTTGGTGCTATCATTGTGGCTAATCAGATTAGCATCATTGTGTCATTACCTCAGAGTACCTGTGCATCATTTCACTCGATGAAATGCTCTATGAAACTCCCAACACATGGAACATCTTACCATACAGACGCCCATAGCGAAGACAGTGGAATATGCTTATACTTAGCAGGCATGCAATACTGGTATTACCTCATGCTGGCTTTCTCACACGCAAACAAAACACACTCAGTCTCTCACATGGACAAATGCTGAGCACATTAACTGGCCTTTAACATTTGTATATCTATATATTTGTTTTCTGTGTATAATAAGCTTTATTTAATCTATTGGCCTATCATTGATTTGAGTTATTTATTGATCCTGTGCTTTGTAATTGTTTTTTTTACCTTTGAACTATTGAAAAAACTCAATAAAACTGATGGAAACATGCAAATATAGGATGGTAATGAAGTTTGAAGAGAAACTCCATGCTTAAAATCATTCGTGACATTTGATTAGGCCCCATGTGGCTTGATTTGCCATGGTCCGGAATGCACGGAAAGAGACAAAGTAAAGCTGGTTGAAGGTTTCTTGTAATTATCGATCATGCGTTTGGCTGCGTGCGAGTGCATGACTCCATCAGCCTGTATGTCAGTCCACTGCCAATCTCTCATACTACCAGACACGCTACTGCAGCAGTATGTATCAAACATTAACTCAGTTTGTTGTCACTTAATTGCAATCAATGGAACAGAAGTATACTGAAATAACCACAACATGATGCTGATGTGGAAAAAGTCTAAATTCATGCTTTGTCAGGTCTGTCTGCCAGATGACAAGCAAAACCATTTTAAAATTCTTGTTTACTATTTGGAGTTCAAGACAATCAGGATTGTTTGACTGCGACTAATACAGCAGTATATACCCAAAATAAACACATTTTATTGTCACTTAATGGCAATGAATTGATCAAAAGGATTCGGAAATAACTACAACATGCTTCTGATGTGTAAAAGTCTGAATTCATGCTTTGTAAGGTCTGTTTGCAAGACGACAAACAAACAACTTTTAAATTCTTTGTTTTCCATATGGAGTCCAGGACGATCAGGGCTGTTCTGACTGCTGCTAATATAGTAATATGTACCCAAAATAACCTGATCTTGCCAAGATTCAATGAAATCAGAATAAAAAGATTCCAACAAACCTACATTGTGATGCTGACAAAGGTCTGAAATTCATGTTTCTGCAAGACCACACGTCAATTTTTAAAATGTATTTTTCTAATGCATGGTGGAGATCTGCACCCGTGGTAACGTGCACTCTTTTGGTTTCTACAATAATTGCCGGGGACAACACATATATTCCTATTTTTCATGCCCTTTGCATCAGAAAGATCAGCCACCTCCTCAAGCATTTCTGCAATTCAAAAAGAAGAATTTTTCCCAAAAGAAATCCAGCACCCACAGAAATCTGACCAAAGGGATACTGAAAAACACAACAAAGTAACAAAGAAAAGGGCTGTTTTATCCTGACTGTGGAAGGCAGAGAGAAGTAAGCGTGTCAGCACTTTTTGTTAGAGTGGCTCATCACATCTTGTTGTGGCTTGCCAATATTGCAGCGCCTGAGGTGCTATGAGCCTGTCACGAGAGGAGCAGATAGTGGCTCACATGTGTAACTGGATCTGCATGACACAGAGTCTGCAAATAATCCTGCTGCTGCTGCTGCTGCTGGGTAAAAAAAAAAAGCATGCATTTCTTTGTTAACAATAAGAAAATATGCATTCTTTCCACTAATGAACATGCATTTTTTAAATCAGAGTTTAAAAAGGCTCAACTGTGTGCATAATCAAAGTTAAAAATACCGTAAAAACTACCCTTAGCTATTAATTATGATAACTGGAGTCATAATGTGTTTGCATGCAGGGAGTATGTTCACAGGGTGCCAGCAAGTGTGCAGGGAATTGGTTCTTTTTTACTATACAAAACAATTTACCTATACATGAAACCAAACATTTGCTTCATATAAAAAAACTCTAAAGATTAAATAATGTATATTCACTTAAATATTGCATTGAGTGCAAATACATAAATGTCATACCTTAAAAAATGTGCAGCAAAGAAAAAAATACACCTTACTTTCCCCTGACCATGCTGGTTGAAAAATGCACGCTTTGCAACTTTCCAGGTCACAGCTGCTGTTCATCTTGCAGCTTCGTTTAACCAGACAATTGTTTAACGGTGTGTTCCGGCTGTCCTTACCGTCTCATAAAGTTAGGAAAACATCTTATGACAACATTTGCGTCTAGGTGGTCACTGGTCACTGGTAAACACATCACATTGACTGGACCAATGAAAATGCCACTGCAAGGGATAAATAATGAAAGACAGACCAGCAGCAGCAGCAGCAGCCTGGATATGCAGTTAAACGCTAAATTAAATGAATGTTACAGAAACTAGCCTGATACTTTGACAGTTGTCTGTCAAACTTTGGTACCACAGAGCTTGTATTTGTTTACCACTGGTGTGTAACTCTTTTACCAGCTGCTTTTAGCACTCAAGTTAAGCTGGATTCTAAGTTAATCTCCTGAATGCACCATCACATTCTGACTCGTTTTTGGCACCAATGTGATGTGTGTTTCCTAGAGGGCTGACAAACATGTTGAATGCAGTTTCTTTCCATTAAAACATTTGCAAAGCAGATTTTTTTTAAGTATTTAAATACAGCAATGTGCACATGTATGATAACTGACTAGCATTGTCTTGCTGGTGTAAGGCTTCATATTTTGCATGTTATTCACATCTAATAAACAAAGATCTATAATATGCATTTGGATCCCACTCTAGAACAAGAGGAATGACATGACAAAAGATTATTTATACATAATCGATATGAATTATACATTGTGACTGTCCTTTGCATTAATACATTACATCCTGAGGTCCCAGGACAGTTTCCTCACAGGCCTTGTTGGTAGACTCAGTTTAAAAATTGCAGAAATTCTTAAAACATGAATAATGTTTTAATAATTAAGAAATATAGGAATTACACAAATAACTGACAGGTAACTATGGTCTTTGATGGCTTTTTTTTTCTTTGATATTTTTTGTTATAACATAAGTTAGTATGCCATATTAACAAGACAGCAGTTTTTTTTATGCATGCAAACATTTACTTAATGTAATGGCCAACAGACACTTCCTTCCTTGCATCTCAGGAACTATTTCACCTTCAAACCAGTTTACATTTTTGGCGTAAGGACAGAATTTTTACTACATTACATTTAAACTATTCTGAATATTTTGCATGTCAAATTCAAAGTCTTCTGCTTTATTTTCTGTCAGCCTTCCAAGCTAAACATAAATGTTTGTAATGAAGCAGCACCTACAGTTAACTGCTGATCTGTGGTCTGCTCCAGACCACAAAAACAGATGTCCTACAGGTTGCCCAGCTCTGAATGGGCCCTATTGTGGATTGGGGATTAATACGGAGCAAGTGTCCACACCAGGTCGAGGGTCAGGTTAGGCAAAAGGCACCAGGTTCCATAAGTCATGACCTTTTAAATGAGTGCAATGTGATACAATGCATGGGTCAGCAGTCACATGCTGAAAGCAGGCCCACATGTTGACGAAGACCCTCTGACCCCCACGCCTCGACCCAGCCCCGGCCCCTGCTCCGGCTGTGTGACGTGTGGCGACTGAGACTCTGCTGGAATAACAACCCCCCTGAGGCTTCTGGGTAATTAGGGGACCCAATCAAGCAAGCCTGGGGTCTGACCTGGAATGAAGATTGTGACCAGTTTGGACTTTTTGTTCTTCTTTGACTTTGATTTACAAATAAGAAATAGGCTTGCTTTAGTTTTACTTTTAAGTGAATAATGGAGGAAAAATACTTTAGCAGCTCCAAGCACCGGGCCATATCTCATGTCACTGCTGTAATTTGACAACCAGCGAGTTTAAGGAGCAGATGGACTGTACAACCACTGTTTTGCAAACAAAGAAATGTGGATTTGTGCATCATTTCATCCTGGACCCGGTCTGGTTTCTATCCATACCTAATATTTTTTCTTTAGAGACATCTATTTGGCTTCCACAATATTAAAATGAGAGTAATGTTTGAATTAAAGTATTGGCTCCATTTCCAATTCCTATGGTTGTTTGGTTGAGTGCTCAAACCTCTCATATGCACTCATTAAGGGCGGAATGACAGTCACCACTAATTAGGGACTCGGAGATGACGTATGATAAATGTTTGGTGTCTTGTGACGAATCTATTGCGTCCAGTTAAAGCTGAAGTAGAGCAGATGCACTGCGGAGAGTCCAAAATAGCCCCACCACACTGGAGGTTTTTCTGACTTAATAATGTCAACACCAGAGCCCTCACAAAACCAGATGGAGCCACTTTATTTGTTGGACTGATTGCGCCTACTCGAGTTTATCTCCACCGGAGAGAGCAAGAAGGGAGAGATGTCTGGTCCAGTCAACGCTGTAATTTATGAAGTGCTTTCTGAGAGCGGGGTTGCCGCAAAGTTCTGAGTAACAAAGCACATAAATGCCTGATAACAACTTCAGACAACACTGCATAAATCTTAACATATGAGGCCACTTCTCTCTCTGTCTCTCTTTCTCTGAGTGGAAACACATGAAAGGATTATTAAGGTGCACAAAGATCAGGGAGGGACTGACCTGTTTCACCAAGGATGAAGCTTTGGACCGTTTGAACCTGCAGTTTATTTCTTTCTTTCTTTTTTTTCTTTCATTTTCTTGTCTGTAACTTCAGAAAGTATCTTTACTTTTTAGTATTTCTAGGTCATGGTGTCTTGTATCTATCTGAACACTGAAAGACATTTTCAGTGATCCCATTAATTATGACATGATCCATCAGATCTTTCTTGTGACCCTTTGGAGGGTCTGACCCTTAGGTTAGGCTTCATGTGGACAAGCTATAACAGTTATATACTAATTATGCATTGATGCATTAATGTTAACAATCTAATAATGTCATATATGATCTTTTGTCAGTCATCAGTTAGCTTTGGCTTGTAATTCTTAATACTCATAATGCTGGACTTTACTTTCAGTGGATTGTTGTTACACTGAAGGAAGAGTTCATCCCAAATCCAAACACTTTATTAGATATTGTTAATATTTTTTCTCTTACCTATCGTTCTATTCATCATCTATGTTTTTTTGCTTTGAGTTGTCAAATGTTGTCTGTTTTTAAAAAAAAATAAACTGAAACCCCCAAAATACATTTTAAACACTAAACAGCAAGATTGTCAGAAATTGTGCGCCAGTTACTCAAGATAGTCCGTGGAAATATTTAAATCATGAAATATAAACACTTTAATGTCATGCATTGCAAAGAGCTCAGTGAGTCTCACTTTTAACTGATGAAAGAAATATAAATTGAAAGTTTGGCAACCTGTCACGTATACCAACCAAACAAGACAATGACTTAAAACTATATCCATTTCAGTTGTTAGCAAAAAACACACTTTAAGTTGTTACAATACAACCACAAACGCATTAGAAACAAAGTTCTGTATCTGACACTCTCCAAAACATCTGACTCGTGGAAGATTTTGGAACTTGTAATAGGACTCTGTAGTCACAGTGTCTGTAGCCTCAAGACAAGTGTAACAAACAGAAACTCTGCTATGTAAAACACGACTTGCTGCAGTAAATCAGATGGTCTTCATAACCTTTGTCAAGCACTCTTCTTTTTTACTTTTGAAGGTAGCCTGTAAAGTCTGCTGTCATATATCTGATTCAGTGCAACAGCTAAACAGGCAGCTCGTAACTAAACAGACAGGAGTCTAGATGTGGACCCTGGTCTTACACAACCAGCTTCAACACTGACCACTGTTACGTCCCAGCCTAGGGGTGACCTGGGTGTAACATAAAGTGCTCCTAATGTCCCCTTTCCCAACTCCCAAGTAAACAAGAGCATCAGAGTGTTGCAGTCGAATACCAATTTATGGGTTAAACAAAATAATGGTAGATCTCTTCAGGGTGAGCACAACCAACAAAACAAACAAAACATCGGGTATCTGTCTTACCAACCAAATGAATATGAAAGAAAATTCAGGGGGTCTTAACTGCCTCCCTAACACAAAACAGGAGAAAAATGATTACCAAAGAAAAAGCTACTCACCCTACCAAGACTGCATTTAAACAAAAGTATCTGGTTTTGAACCATCACACTAAACAAACACTTTAGTATCAAAACTACAAAAGCACAGCACATGAGGTCTGGCTGGGTGTCAGGACAAAGGGCCAGAGAGAGAGGGAGAACCCTTCAGCAGCCATCTTTTATCAGCTGCCCTGATCAGCTCCTGTCCAATCACCACCTGGTAGACAAGAGACACACAAAAAAAACAGCACCTCCCACTGGCAGGGAGAATTAACCACAGGTATAAACAGAAAAAAATATATAGCAAGCCTAAATGACCCATGGTCATAACACCACCGCAACGTGATGCTAGTAGATAAATGTAGCATTTGATTTACTGAAAAAGTTGCCCCTGAACATAATGCAGGCAGTGAATTGTCACCAAAACATAGTGAGAATTTATAACCCCACAGCAGATCTTGTATTGACATTAAAGAGTCTTCTGTTGTCCCTCCACAAATCCTCACCTTCACCAATCATAACTCTAATGAAAAGCCTAAAAACCCCAAGAAAAGTCAGTTAAAACCAAAATAAATTTTTTCCACATTAAAAGTATTGAGTACCCCTGCAAACAGCAATCGTTTAAAAGAAAGTCTGATGTGTAGTAAATTTAATAAAGCAGTATTGGATGAAGCAGTACAGGTCATCTTAAGGGTCAGTAATTAGAAGTATAACCACAGACCCTGAAGACTCATATGTGGTATGAATCTAAAATAATGTGTCATATTTCAGCAGTCTTGAAACCAAGCAACTTCATCATCTCTTAATTGTTGCAGGAAGAAGAGGATGTCCAAAACAAAGAGGAATGCTGAACGCAGAGCAGCATCCAGTTGGGCTTCATATTACATCCTTCAGACACAAGATCCAGAGGATACTTTGTGCCTGTACAAACACTCTGGTTGGATCTGCTTACACAGACTCAAAGTCATGGCCAAACCAATCAGAGTCACATTATATATCTTCTTCTTTCCTTGAGATTCAGCAATGAGAGTAATTTTTTTGGTGTACATCTCACTGCGTTAGGAACAAATTAAGACCGGGGTCAGAACCCTCAAGAGGATGGAGTTAACAGGAATAAACTTTGTAAAGCCATATTTATGATGTGTCATTTGGACGTCTTGTTCATTTGGTGACACCAGACATAAGGAAACAGAATGGAGAGAAAATCCGGAATCCGGAAGATATGGAGGGCCACTTCTCCGCCTATTTCCAGATTGCAACATGCAGATGTCTATCCAGCTGGACAGACATTTGGTTACTGTCCACGTTTGGTGAAAGATGAAAGGAAAATATTTTTGAAACAGCAACAAAATAATAAAAAAGAGGCAATTAAGGCAAAATTAAAGGAAATATAGAACAGAAGAACCAGATAAAAAGTCATTGAAGTCATGAAGGCTTTGGTCGGGAATCTAAGAGCAGATTAATAGATCTGATAAAGATCCAAGAGGACTCATCAAGGACAAAATAATGGAGGAAAACAAAACATACCTGAAGTGGACGCCAACGGCCTTGATGAACCGATCATGAAATTCAAGCCAATACTGTTGAAGATCCATAGAGTGTGAACTAGGTTGCGGCCAACATCAGGCTGTTCCTGATATATGTGTGTTGAACACTGCATGCTAGATGTAAGTATGTTTTTTCCAAGGAAGAAAATTTTAGGTGAATTTAAAGAAAGAAATGAAGAAACATGTAAAGAGGTGTTCTTTACCAGCTTGGCACAGTATTGACAAAGAAGGTTTTCATGAAAGTAAAAGAAGTAGTTAATCTTTACTATGTACACAAACAAAGACTTTGTGTACATGAAATTATTTGACACCATCGTTTTGATAAAGACCGGATATGGCTCCCTGTTCCCTCCTTCATATGCAGGCTTACTCTATATTTCACTGCAGCCACAGAAGAAAAAGAAATGCAAAATTTCATAAACTTCACAAAGAAATGTAAAATTCCATCCACCTTCTTTACAAAAACAATAAACCACTTCCAGGTACATGGTTCCAGTATACGTAGAAGTCTTTTTTAAATAGTGTGGCTCTGTGCTGCCAGAGGCTTCCTTGTAAGCTGGTTTTGAAAATGAATGCCTTTATGTTTTGGTTTGGACCCACTGAATAATTTACTATGTAATTACATACTCTGCTAAAGCCTCTGTGTCCACTCGGGCCCATTTGGGATTCTCTGTAGTATTGCAGTCACAACCAGAGCCTTGACCAAATCAAAACTCAAACCCACTCTCTAATCAAAAAAATTGGAAAACTCACATCCAGAGGCAAAGTTTTATGTCTGCAGATTGCTAAATACCCTTACACCAACAATTGGGGTGTAATTTCTTTTTTACAGCTCTGCCAATTTTTTTATTTTTTTTTATTTCAGGCACTGCAAAGCAGCTTTCTGTGATGCTGCCGTCTGTGCAGTGCTTTTGCAAAACATGTCCCGTCATTACAGTTGGCAGAGGTTCGCTGAGAGAAATGACAGCATGCAGCAGCAAAGTTATCACTGTGGCCGCTGGGAAGCACCCGGTAATTTCGGGAGGGAAAAACTGCTGTCAACAATATGGTCACTGTCACAAAGGGATTCAAGCTGTTTCACACCGAGCACAGATTTTCAATTGAAACATTTGCGTGGAAATTTATAAAAAATTATTTTGTGGATTCTTGTGAATTCTTGCACACCACTGCGGAACAATTGTTTGTTTGTTTTCGGGAAAAAAAATTCACCTCAGTGATCTGTGATTACATTTATTTTGTCAAATAAGAGCCCCACATTTAATGCTAATGCTAGCTGTTGTGGCTAGTTGCATTCTGTGACCAAAATAAAACATTAGGAAGTGCATTTCAGCTACATTACCATATTCATTGTATGCTGTAAAAGCCATAATCTGTGCTTTTCTGTCCGCATAGGTTTCATTGCGTATAGCAGAAAAACATGCCAACATGGATAAATTGCACCGGACCCTGTGAGCACAGTTATCATGCAGAAAAATTGCATGTAGATTTTCCATATTCCTGAACCTTGTTTTCACATCGCACTGGTAAGAAACACAGTTCATTATTAAGATTGAGGATTATGTTATTATATGTTTTACTATTAACTTTATATCTAGCTGATAAAAACTTGTGTAACATGGTTCTTGGATGTAACAAAGTAAAGCTTTTCTATTGAACATAGTTAAACACTTGCAGTTATAAACAGGTGGTTAATATTATTACAACCTGATTAAGTTAAGCACCAAAACTACTTATGGTTAGAAAAAAGTGAATGGTTTAATTAGAATAAATACTTCTTTATGTAACAACATACGTGATGTTAAATGTGGCGTAGTTATTCGGACTTTGTCACTCTTTATATTAAGTCAGCTTACTTCCTCCTTTGCTCCTGAACAGCCTCCTTAACACATATGGACCTGTGTTTTGAAATATTTACCAGGCTGTGGGATGATTTGGGTTTCACTTACTCAACCACTGGCCTTTTAAAAAATGGGGTCTGTGGTTTATTTCTCAGGAAACTGTGCAAACCTGTGTGAACTGACCACATCATCCATTGTAAAATACAATGCTGTAGACGGGTGTGCAGATCATGTGATCAAGTAAGCTAAAGAGAATAACAAAGAGAAATGAATGTTTGGAAAATCACTCAGAAACCTACTGATGATGTATTCGACTCATAAAACATGATGGAAGTGGTCATTAGAACTGAACTTGCACAGGAGACTGAATAAACAGATATTTTTTAGAAAGCTGAGCTCATAAGAAAATAGACAATTATGAATATTTATGGAATAAAAATACAATTTTGCAACAGGGTGCAACTGAAATAGGCCTACTGTAGTCTTGCTGACAGACAAGAGGCTTGAGCGTTTAGTAGTAATTAACCTACTGAACCTCTACCACTTTCCTCCGGAGAAGAACGCTGAGCTACTGCGCTGGATGTGCTGCTTCAGTGAGGTTGAACCTGGCCTGCTCCCAGATCTAACCCCTTCTCCCACAAGCCAAGGATACCGAATGTTACAATTATTAACCAGACTGTTTTATGTACTCATTCTACTTTGACCCACTGTATAACACCAGCCATCTGTGAGCACACAGAGTTACAGGGCATTACAGTTATACATTCGCCTCAATTTTCAGCTGCAGATAGATGGTTTACGTTAAACTGGACAGCTGTAACCTCTTGAACCTTACTGACCTGCTGGTGGGTCAAACATTATAAACCCAAACTTTGCAGCCAAAACTTTATTTTACTTTATTTATTGTTCTTTGCATTTGATAGATTGGTGCAGCGGGAGTATTGGCTTTGGATATTTCTAGCAGTGTAAATTATAGCTTCTCGGAAGATCTGGAAACAGCAGATACACAATATATATGACACTGTGAGACAAATTACGATGATGTAAAAAAAAATTGAATTTACTTTAGGGGAAACAAAAGTTGTAAACTATATGCAAGGGGGTCAAAACCTGCGTGATTACTCATGTGATTGACCCTCTAGACTCTCTAGTGATGTCATAGTATCCCCATATCTCATCATTTTAGCTGGCCAAGTAAAATGTTACAGTAATGCCTGTAAATTATGTCAGAAACCTTTAACCTTCAATGATGCTCATTAAATAAATCGCAGGCTTCCATGTTTCCAGTCTGCATATATGTTTGCAGCAGTGCAAGAGGTCTAACCCGGATCTTCATTTGTGTTTAATTGCGTATCCAAGATGCCTTATTGTGAAGCTGAAACATATCCTCAAACAGCAGTTCCTATGACATCTTCCAGAAACCTTTCCACAACAGTTAGTTCATCTCACAAAACATGACCTTTCTAATTATGGACGCAATTTTAAACAGTTGGTTAAAGTCCAACGTAACTATTCGCTAAAGTGAACAAAAAGTTCATGGTTTTGGTTTAAGTATAGTACAAGATAGTTGATAAAGTTACCTATGTAATGTACAAGAAAACACAATTTCATATGATATTTGATGGACATTTTGAGGTTTATTTGATCTTATAAAAGAGCCGTTGTTGTTGTTGAATGGTCACAACTGGTAAAACGTGCGACACAGAACTTGGTTAGATTTAGGCACCAAAACTAGTACAGAGAAGTATAGTAGTATAGAAAGAAGATTGCGTTTGGGTTTATATAACTTAACGGTATGAGATAGTATGCAACTATAACACATGACATATAACATGAGTTGAACATGACTTGGTTACGTACGTTTTTAGTTAACTTAGGGGTTAACTTAAAATAACATTGTTGAGTTTTGGTTTCACACAGGAGTCACAACAGTCTCTTTGGTCAAAGTACTATGGTTTTCAATCAATGTATTCACAGTGTGAACAGTGAATGAAAACCTCCTGGCTAGCAGCATTGCTCTGGGGATAGCATTGTAACTCTAGCAAATGTTATTGTGTGAAAATGTTGATGAACATTGGAAACACAACACCCTTGCATCATGAGCCTGTCATAGTGAGCATTTACCATGCTAGCATTATCATTTAGCTAATGCACCACTGTGTGGAAGTAACACCTCAACATGTTTCATCTAAGTTCTTGTTCTAAAATGTGATGTGGATTCACTTTCCATCTATAAGGACTCACCTACACACACACACACACTGAGCACGACATGTCATTGTAGTATGTTAATCTGTTTGATCTGCTCTCCAGCAGAGTCCTGGTACTAAGGTTAGGCCTCTGCCAGCTTGTCTCCTGCCGTCCAAAATGCCATTCACACCCAGAGATTGGCACATACCTGTGCTGCCCGGTATCAAAGACTTTTGTCCGGAGCTGTTACCTTACCATGTGGCAGCTGGCACTGCAAACGCAATGTTGGCATGGCCTGAATGCAAGTAATAGACACTACCTTTAGCCCCAAAGGAGGATGTCAGGAACCTTTTATTCTTGTCCCGAGACTGTAGACATTTTATTACATTCATTAGACATTTTCATATAACTGCATAAATGCAATCGACTGCTTGTTCTCAATTTCCACCCTGACATTTGCTGTTGCTATTCTAATAAAACAGCTCTGCTGTAGAGTAGAATGAACTAGAGGTCATGCCCACTCACTTTACATATTTTCTCTTTTTTTCATTTTCTCAGTCATGATTAATGTTTTTTTTTTTACTGTGTGCGGAGCTGCTTTGCACTCCATGCTCTCTTGAAATGTTGCCAGAAGAGGAATTTAGTTTAATTCATAGCAGAGGAATTCTAATGTTGATCTTAGTATAAGACATTACGGATAAGAGCGTTAGCTAAATACCTAAACTGACAAATGGAAGACATTGTTTGGAATTGTTTAAAGAATACTTGAGGAGTACTTGATGTAGAAATTCAAATATTTGTAAGTATGATTAGTCACTTTTGACCCGGCATGCCGCCTCCAGGCACACACACAAACACACATACACACACACACACACACACACTTACGTACAGACACATTAAAAAAAAATGTCTTTTGTCCCATTGATTGCGTAAAGAGGCCTGTCAATTACAAGCACGAGGAATAAGATAGGGAAATATGCAGAAGAGAAATGTAGACTTTAGTAAATCATCTGTAGTGCTGAAGGAGTGTAACAGCAGGGTGGAGAAACCACAAATACATCACCTTTTAACAAAACCCAGTGTTAGCCATTTCTAGCTAAAGTTTTGGCTCGGGACCAGGCCACAAAGCAAAACCATCCCATGGTGCTCACACACACACACACACACACACACACGCATCCCTCATCTCTCTTTGGTTTCATGCACATGTTTGAATGGGCTTTGTTTTGGAAATGCTTTAGGCCAACCATACATTAATAGACTATAAAAAGACTACCACTTGTGTAAGGTTTTACATTTAACAGCCAGCTTATCTTGATCTGCAGAGTTTCCATCGCAGTGCTCAGATAAGCCTTCGCACCGTCTCACGTTACAAGATCATGCAGGTCTTCTCATGGTCACATCGGGGCGATTCCACGTTAATGGAAACCTGCAGGGCGCTCACCGCCACAAAGTTCACCGTGCTGTTGACAATGCCTCTATAGCAACACTGTCAACTGTAAGCAGATGCAATCCAAGCGGGAGCAAGTTGACTATTTCTCACTATTTAATGAATTAAAAGCTTTGTGCATGCTTCTAAATGACTGGGAGATTTATTCTTTTTCTTTCAGAGGTGAGTTTATTGAGCCAATGCACATATACAGCTAAAACCACCGACTTCTCTTCCCAGTCATTTACAAAATAAGTTTGTGTCCACTAATGTGGATTTCAAATGTTTCAAGGCTGATACTGATATCAATGTTTTTGTATTGGAGCTGTCAATAGCTCATATTTTGGATAGATATTCAATACGGTTCATTAAAGTTTGACCATAGTCATGCTCCAAAAAAATCAATATTTTTATTCTTCACAAGGAATAAAAGACTGAACCAGCATTTATGCCATAATAAGATATTATAAGTGCTCCAGTGAAACCCTGATAAATTAGATAATTATAGGTTTCGTAGGTCCTTGCAGCAGAGACTCACTGCTTTCATAATGAATAAAACCAACCTCAACCAAAATCGAAGCTCTTTATCTTTTCCTTCCTTTCTGTCTTTCTTAAGCCCTGTTTGCAGAGGACGGGTATTACCAGGGAACCCTGTGCATCTATCCATCCGTTTCCTTCCACTTATCTGGGGCTGGGTCGCAGGGAGAGCACGCTAAGCAAGGTTATCAAGACATCCTTTCCCCGGCAACATTTTCAAGCTCTTCCTGGTCTATCCAAAGGCGTTCCCAGGCCTGGAGTGTTCTGGGTCTACCTTGGGGCCTCTTACCAGTTGGACACAGTTGATCAGATGCCCAAACCAACTCACCTGGTCCCTTCCAATCTACTTAATCTACGTCAAAGTCTATCTTTTACTTGGCGTAGGCCTGTGTTTGTATCTTTGTTCCAGTGCTCTGCGCTGATGTCACAAACTGTCAGATTCAGGAACTTTAGACTCTCAGGTGGTTTTACTGTTTACTAGTGACAGCAGCCACTGCGATGCAAAATTACAGGAACATTATTTGCGATATCCTGCATTATCAATCTTAAAAATATATGATTATTGATGTCCTAATAGAGCTTTTCTTTCTATCCTGCACTCTCACATTCACAGATCCTTGTATCTTTCTCGTACTTCTGTGCTCTTTATTGACTCCACAGCAGAAAGAGTTTTATTCCACAGTTGAAATGACAGAATGCAGAGTGCTAACAGGTTCACTCCTGGAGCCATGCTGTCTGCTCTCAACAGATACACACACACACACACACACACACACATATACAACACCTTTCTGTGTGTCCTTGGAAATGGGACTGTTTGTGTGCCCAAGAGTGTTTGTGTATCACGCACTCCCCTTGTGTATATGTAGAGTGACGACTTGACGAAGTGGAGCAAGAAAAATTACAAGCTGCATTCTCTGCTGTTGGTTATTTTCCATCTATGGGGAGTGCAAGGACGTTAAACACAAATACACCTGCCCACACAAACACACAATTTACAGCACATTCTAAACATGAAAATGCTGCCTCTTTCACACATACTTTAACCTGCAATTAAACATACATACGGATAAATACATCCCACATGCACTCAGGTTTATTCTCATGATACATATGAGAGTTCAGCATGTTTGGCAGAGATTGCCAACATTGTCATAATAGAATTGAGAGTTTATGTATTCTGTAAGCAACCTGCAAACCATGACTGGTGGTATTTAGTTAAATAAGAAGCAGATAGTGACTGTGGGTGTTTTAAAGGATCATTCTGTCTTATTTCAGCGTGTCTTATTTCTTATAAATGGGGCTGTTGTTGCTCCGTTGCAGAGTTCAGAGAAATAAGGGCTGCACAAGGATCTAATACTTTTCAAAAAACTATGGTTTAATATGAATCATGATGAGTGCTTGCCTCTAAATCTGACTGAAAGTAAACACACAGTGAAGACTGAAATAGCCGCTAAGGTTTATTGCATAGGGATCTATATCCAGGTCAACTTGCTGGCTGGCAATATTTTACCTGAATTTTACAGGGAAAAAAAACATCAGTACTACGAAGTTATAAGCTGAGGGGGTGTGTGAGACTTTAACATTGTAGAGCTGAACTAATTTATCATTTTAGAACATAACATTTTGTTCTCTGTGTTTGCATGCACTTACATTCAAGAATTGGGACTTAATATTCTAGAAATGTAACTAAAGATTTATGACTTGACTTTTACTGGATTCTTATGTCAGATGCTGGCCTCCTGACAGGCTGATCTGACTGAACTAAACTCTCTTTATAAACTATTATAAATTGTTGAAAATTTCATGAAGCCGTATAAATGTAGGCCTCTGTTGCTGGGATATATTGTGATGCTGGACTTGGACTACAGCAACAGGAAATGCCAGTATTTGAGAAGAAGAATACTGGGAATTGCAGTGCTAGTTGATGAGCCTTTTGGCATTTGGATTCAGATTTCAGCATTTTACCACCACCCAAAAAAAATCATTTGGTCAACAAGATTTTGCACTTTTCTGCCATTTAAAACTTAGTTATTTTTTCTTGAAGACAGGATGATGCATGGATAGTGGGTGGGACAGAGGGAGGGACGGATGGATTGATGCATGAACTGATCTTTGGGGAATTAAGATGTGCATTGAGCACAAAACAAGAAGAAAAAGAACATTGTGTTCCCTCAGTGATGATAACATGTAAAATATCGTACATCCTTAACTCAAGCTTGTGCTGGGAGCATATTTTCCTTGTAATTTGTCATCCCCTCTCTTCATCCATCGTCTCATGCCCAGCTAAGATTTGGTGGATGCACCATTAATCCACTCTGCTTTACTGTCTTAATCCTGTTCATTATCGCTGCTCTGGTTTGGCCAGAGTGGCTCAGATTTATGTCTTAGTTTGCTCTTTCTGGGTTTTGCCGCTCCTGTTGGTTTTGGAGGGAACACTGACTCACCACAGTCCTTCGCTCCGGAGCTGGCTGGTGAGAAACCATCACAGTTCACTCAGTATAGTTTCTGCGGCTGGATTAATCCGTGACCTCTTTTTTTTCTCAGGATCTGTCCTTTTGTGTCAAGCTCTGAAAAAATGTCAGTCTGCTCCAGATGTTTACGGATGAATGCAAAAGATGGGAAGTGATAGCAAGGATGGAAGCATGTAAGGGAAACCAGAGGAAAAGCCATGGAAAGAAAGAAAAAAACGGTCCAGATATGTAAACGGTGGTTATGGAACCCCTTCGACATCCTCTGTAAACCGAGTTTTAAACAATCATGGCTGACTTGAAGTAAAGGAAACACTAAACATGTGCCATACTAATGTTGTGGTGAAAACAAATCACATTTCTGAAAGCTATTCCAAAGAAATGCTCATGTGAATTCAATTTCATTTAAGTGAGATTATGTAATTATCCAGTCACTAATTCCATGGAGAACAGTTTTGGTATAAAATACTTCAGTAGCTCTATTTTTGTATTCATGGGTACCAATACAATAACAATAGACTCTAGTATTTTATGGTGTTATTACCACTATTGCATACTTATCTTCCAGTTGGTGTATGCCCCTTCTCTGATTTCTTAAGTACTAGTTCAGTGCCTGTTCAGGAAGCGGCTGTTTGAAGCGGGCACCCATTTGAAACAGGCTGATTGACTGGTGTTGCTCTCCAGAAGTGTTTTTTTTTTATGGTCTATTTCGTAAAGTTCAGGTAACGTAATGAATTCCCTAAGGTTGCCCAAAAAGTACATGGTTAGGCATTATAAAAGATAGTTAAAAAAAAAAAGCAAAACAAATGCTGGAAGTGAGGTAGTTACATCGGTGATGTAAATATGTGATGCATTGAAGTTGACTTACTGCATTTCATCAACACCACCTACTTTTGTTTCCACATGGGACAGAAATGCTGAATGTTACTTGTCTGGCTTTGTCTAGAGATGTTCTGGACTGAATTTGATGATGACTGCTTCCACTTTGTGAGAGAAGTAGTAAACAAACTAATTCCAACACAGTTTAATATGGTGGAAAATCCATCCGGATGCAAATAGGCATGGTTTATATGGAAGAATTAACATGGACCCAAAGAATCCAGGAAACAAGGCAATCAGAGATGACAGACTTCACCCCACAGCGCCCTCTGTTGGCCAGAGGATGTATATGCAGCGGACACACAGACAGACAGACAGACACCGCCTCTGAGACTGACCGTTTAAAAGTTACAGACAAGAATGTAAAGTTTGTTGTTGTAGCAGCACCTTCTGGTGAAATTACACCACGTTTGACAGTTGAATTAGAATTGCATAGAAAGGACATTGCACAGCTGGCAGAGGTCATTTGCCAGGTCCAAAACGATATGGCTAGTTTTGGTTGTTAGAAGTTATGTTGACAACATACGTAGGTGGGTGTATAGTGTGTCTACAGAAACAACCATATAAATATATTCAAATACAAAATACAAATACAATACAATTTTGAGAGTGCTCTAGTTGTTGTGTTTTCTATTGTCTATGTATCTGACTGTCATGCCTTAATTCTTGGTGATTTATGGAGTTTTCTGATGGTTTGAAGCTTGTTGCTAAAGTAATGCTAACTGGTACTCGCAGCTGCAGTCAGTAAGCTCAGAGTGTGCGCAGGCTCGTGGATGTTCACACCATTAGCACAGGAGCTTTGGATTGTGGGGTGGAGGAGGTTTTCATGCCCGGGTGGCAGCGGATGCTGGTGAGGAGTTTTGGCAGCGCTGCCGTGCCTGAACTTGATCCAGGCGAGTGGGCAACAGAAACAGATTCAGCAGTCTCTTCAAGCATCAAAGCAGAGGCAAAGGGACCAAAGAGGATGTTGATGGAGGACAAATGGAAGAGGAAAAAGAGAGAGTGACCAGACAAAAGGCAGCTGGACAGGAGTAAATATCTGGCTTTTAAAGAGCTTTCCAAAATAAAATGCTTGCCTTGTTGCTGTTGGACTACTGAGTAATATTAGCTGGCCTGTTATGTCATGTGTTGCTGCACTTGCTAAATATGTTCGCAAAGTTGTCGAATCACTTCAGTTTTTGATCATAAGTAATGTAAAATGCATGTGTTCAGCAGTTTATATTTACACTCTTACACTCTAAAACTATACATTGCAATTGCAAAAAAATATGAAGCAATTAAACCAGCAATCCTTAATTCCTCTATAACATGAATGCACCTCATTGCCACAAGTTGGTTTATAACAAAGTTTATATGAAAGTTACATGGCATGCATAGTTTTCAATGGTATCAGTACAATAAAGATTTCAGCTGCTCTGACCATTCTGCCATGTTGATTTGAATGGAAATGTCCATTGTATCCATAATTCTAATTATATGCATTGGACACTGCTCTCCCTTAGGTCCCCAGCAATACACCTGCCAAAGTTTGAAATGGATTGGATGAACGGTTTGCATGATTTAAGGACACACTCACTCACACACACACTGATTCCTTCCTTATGGTTAGTCATACAGAAGACTTGCGAGTCAGCTGCACGGCAGAGTTTAGCATTGCTAACAGTGCCTTCTAGTGGTCAGCAGCTAAACTAATGTGAGTAAATCACCTCTCTGTGGATCCCCCTCCTGCAGATGCAGGGTTAGATTAAATGATAGCCACGTTTAGGAAATGACCGTGGCCATTTATCAAGCAGTGAGTGGATATGGGAAGGACAACCGATACAGCTTCCTGACACTCTGCTATTACTTAAGGAAGAAAAATCTGCCCTGAAAGCTGCAGAGATGGGAATAACAGCCTTGGCTGGGCTGATTTAGAGTGCATATGCGGTGCAAGCAGAGCACACGCTGAAGCAATCAGGCTTTATTCTGCATACAGGCTATAAAATAATAGAGCCCAGTTGCACTTAAGTTGTCAGGCTTCAAATCTCTAAGTTTGTGACATCCTCGCCCCTTTTTCTCCCTTGTTCCTGTCTTTCATCTCTGCACATGACTCCCTCTCTCTCTTTCTGTCTCTATGTGTGTGTGTGTATTTGTGTGTGTGAGAGAGAGGGGGGGGCATGTTAGTGAATTCCCTCTGGCTACATTTGTAACACAAATGGTGTCCAATGGAAGCAACAGGTGCAGGTTTTAAAGGTGACTTATAGACCGGAACAGGTATCCCAGTGTGTGTTATCTAAACAAAAAACAGCACCGCATGGAGAAGCTGTAAATTGGATGCAAAATTAAAAATAATTGCAAATCCATGCCCCTGTTCCATCACGCTTATATAAGTGATGGAATATTGAACACACATATGGTCATTCCGGTGCTTTTTTTTTTCTGCTCCCAGTATGAATGCATAGCAGCCCTTCAGATTTCCCTCGTTCTGCTTACTAAGAATATTCCATACAACCCGTGACAATGACACACTTATGACTCAAGTAGGGGGTTACCGCTTATTTATTTCATGATGTAAGAAAATGGCTTTTTGTTGAGAGTTGTATTAAAGTTTCAGATGTTTGCAGATCCACGTTATTTTAAATTTAAGACCTAGTTTTGCACAGTGATGCTGTGAAAATTAACATTTCTGAATGAATGAAGTGCAATTTAAAAAGAAAAGTGGTCCCACTGTAAGAA
>CAFUXE010000829.1:174446-191693 GCA_903364295.1 Serranus cabrilla | reverse complement strand
CTTGTTTCAGCCATGAAGTGACATTTCATGGCTGAATTGGAGTCCTTGACTTGTTATGCATTCTTCTCTTTTTGTAGTGTGGAGCACTTTAAAGCTCTTGTGTGAAGCTCCAACATCTCCAGACAGTGAAAGCCTGCAGCTTTTGAGGTGTGCTCTGTATACTGAAATGTTTTGATGAGGCTTTGCGTTGCTCTCTGCTGTTGCCTCTTGCACCTCGGCATCAGTTCAGCCTTCAGGGTGAAAGAGCGATCCTCCTGCTGCTGAAAAAAAAAATGTTTGGCCGCCTGCCAAGCCGTGGAACAAGTGCGCCTCCCTTCCCTGCTGTTTAGCGTATTCATAGTTAGGGGTTTGGGCTCGGCTGTTTTTAAAAAGGCAAGGCAGCTCTCCAGTTGATCAGTCTGCTCAGGAAACTTGTGCTGGAGAAAGTACTGGAGTCCAAACTGAAGAGGAGAGAGATTTTGTGCAAACATTATTGCTCCTGCAGAGGACAACATCTCGGGGAAGAAATAGCAGCTATATTTTAAATTTGAGCTGTTTTTGCAGGGTGCAAAGCCTGTAATTAATGTTTTTGAAACAGATAGCAACACTCTTGGATAAAGACTCTTGGCTTTAGCTTTAAAAATCGGATTATCTGACTGAGGCATTGTGCTCATTAGACCAGTCTACTTTTTTTCCCCCTCCTCTTCGCATTTGAGGTTTTTATGCTATAACTGAAGAGAACACCAACAATGTTTCTGAGTTTTTGCCTCTTGGTGACATTTATCTTGGGGCTGTCCGGGTGCTTGGGCTCATACGTGCCGTGCGAGCCTTGTGACCAGAAGGCGCTGTCCATGTGCCCGCCGGTCCCGGTCGGCTGCCAGCTGGTCAAGGAGCCGGGCTGCGGCTGCTGCCTAACGTGCGCCCTGTCTGAGGGGCAGGCGTGCGGCGTTTACACCGGGACGTGCACCCAGGGTCTCCGCTGCCTGCCGAGGAGCGGGGAGGAGAAACCCCTGCACGCCCTTCTCCACGGCAGGGGAGTGTGCACCAACGAGAAAGGATACAAACCTGCTCACCCACCTATAGGTAAGACACAGGCGCACCGGCTCAATGCACGATCCGGATCCTACTTGTGTGCTGCAGTTATAAACATAAGTGTCATCTAGACCGGGGCAGCAGGGTGCTCCTGTGTTTAGCAGTGTTTGATCATGTTGTCCCATGTGGGGATCTACTGATTGCAATGTCTGTTATGATAAATCGATTCATTTTTCTAGATAATATTATTGTTGATATATTTGTCCTCATCCAAGGACCCCAGGTAGTTCCTTTTCCACACCAAGAGACCCAGAACACGAGTAGCCGGTGCTCTCTTGACAGAGCGCTTGTTTGACAGATGGTTTGAGGTGCCATCTGATTAACTTTTATCCACCGCCTTGATTAAACTGGCTGCAGGAGCTTATTCCTGCTCTAAAGGGACATGCACCTTTGGTTGTCACAGGCTCTGCACGCAGCTGTAACCGCACTGTTGTGTCGGGCTACTCATTATAAATCTTTATGATGGACTAAAACAGTTCGGTTGTGTGTGCGGTGGTGCCGGTTGTTGCGGTGCTTCTCGGCGTGCGCTCCGCTGCGGTGAACGCACATGGTGCGTCCCGGCTGAGCTGAGCCTCCAGTGCGGGGTAGTGGCTGTCAAGTTGCGGTCTAGAAACACCCAGTAGTGGCAGTCAAAGGTCCGGGCTGTTTAAATTACTTCAATTTTAAACACATTTCTCTTAAGAGGTTTCCTCTTGTGTCTCACTCGAGCGCAGAACTTTATGAAAAGGACTCTGTGCACGGTGATAGTGTATTTATATAAGGAATATTAAGAGGAAAAATGTGGGAACCTCTAAAGTGGAGCTTATTCTGCAAATTGCCGCCTTTAATATCCACCGGTGTAACAAGTGTCTGTCAAACCTCACTATTTTCCATCCTCACGCCAGAGCGCATTAAGCTTTTATGTCTTTTCGCCTTTCCAGTATCATTCGCACCTTGAGACGTGCAATTTATCCAGACATTAAGGGGTGAAAATAGTGTATAGGCTACATGGGAAGGAATGAAGTGCCACTCCGCAAACTATGGGTCTAGTTAAAGCGGAATTTAGATAGATTTAGGTCTGCAGGCTACCCCTAGCGTGGTGTTCAGAGTCGGATTACCACTAAATCTGTATGCGTGAGAGAGACACAGAGAAAAGAGAGAAAGACATAGAGATAGACAGACAGACAGAGAGGAGAAGAGAGCGGAGCCAATAGTCTTGAATGATTTAAGGTATTTCTTGGTGTAGCAGTGAGGCTCACTGTCACTCAGAGTTTTAGCAGCTTGTCAACAACTAGATAAGTAGGTGGTAACCACAAAGGGTTTGGCTACACGCCTCATTCTATAAAATAGGCTGCCACTGGGCTCATTTTGGCTGTTGACAGAGTCATTAGGCCATTTGCACCCAGTGAGCAGAACACCTCTCTTCTTAATGACATTACAGCAGAATGTGGTTTGTTCTAATAAGAAGAAAAAATGCCCAGCAAACCTCATGTTTTGCAAAACGTTTATCACAAACTAACAGAAGTAAAGGTCGGCTCTTGGTTCGGTGTGTTTGCTCTTATGGATACTCGGGCGGGGCTGTCTGGATTTGCATTGTGTGTGATTGTTGTGAACGATGACACCTCAGGCAGTTTGTCTCACTCTGGCTTTGCACAGACACACACACAGAGAGAACCTGACTTCTTTTGTTGGCCCACAGAGGTAATCAGAGCATCTTTTCCTGCCTCTGGCAGTGCATTCATTGCATGGGCGCTCAGTCACAACGCAGTGATTCAGCAGAATGCCTCTGGCTCTCTCTTTCCTCTGAAGGGCCTTCTGTCAAACAGCTCCGCGGAATGGGCACTGGTGAGGTGAGCTTCTGGTTTCCTGTGGTGTGGGGTTGCAGCTGTCTGTGTGCTGTACCAGCTGAGCAAGCCAAACACAGGGAGGAGGAGCCCAAGTGTCCGCAGCCTACTAAATATTGACTGGGGCAGCCAAACAATGGGAGAGAGGAATCTTTGCTATCCTCCAGCCCCCACTCCCCCCCTCACCCCCCCCTCCCTTTGCTGCTCATGTTAGAAAAAGAATCCTGGCCATCGCTCTGTGTCTGGGTTCGTGTCCCAGCAGTGCATTAATTCACATTTTGCTCTTGCACTGTGATCCAAGGGGTTGCTTGGATTGTAAGGCGCAGGAGGTGGTATGTGCCGAGGGGGCACTCAGACTTTGTTAGCCCCCTACGAGTGAATCAGACCCTGGAAAGCTTGCCAACAGATATGACTTCATAGCAGCAGGCCCCTCGTCCTTCAGGCTTCTGAAAGGGCCTTATGTTTTAACAGATTGCTCTTTGCCAAGAAACAAAAGATGATTAGGGAGTGGTTCCAAATCGAGAATACTCCACACACACACATACACACACTGACAGAAATACTATGCCCTTATTAGCATAGCAACAGGAAACCCGGTGCCTTTACTGACAACTTTAATACATTACATTTGTCTTGGCTCTTTGCATGTGTAGATGCAGTTTTTACCCATTGCCAGACAGTTTCAAAGTTTTTCACGTCAGATTTGTCACTGATATTTACAATCATAAGACAACTGCAGACTTCTGATGCTTAATGTTTGCCAGAAAACTTCACATATGTATGGTCACACTGCCTTGTCATGTCTAAGTACCATACAGAATCACTTGTCATCACATACTTTTAGAAAGCTATTCAACTTTGAGATTTGCCATCTGCTTTTTCCATGTCTGCAGCCTCACTGACACAGCTGGTTATTGGGTCGAAACTAAAGCAAGTGGTAAAACCCTGATTCTCTCTGACCGTAATGACAACCAGCCAGCGTACTCCGTCTGCTGTGGACGTTGCGTGCTATTACAGACATGCCACGTTAGATATAGCCATGGTCACGTGTGGCCCCAGCTGCCTGACAGCTTCATGATGGGCTCATGCGAAAGGAAAGACTGTATGTGGCTTTCCATCCGTCTCACCTTGAACATCTGAGACAGTGCAGTGAAAGCTTAGCATGCTGCAACTGATCTGTTGCAGGTGCTAGGGAGAATTATTGGAAAGGTCATTTTGTCAAGATATCACATGAGGACTTCAAGAAAAAAAAGCACGCAATTCCTGGAAAATGTTATGCCAGGAAAACCCAGTTTCTTAGATGTGACACTGATACCATTGATGTGGAGCTAGTTTTGTCTGCACATTTTGAGGCACAGTATGATCATAGGGACAGTCTGCACTGGAGCTGTCGTTGGCAAGCACATAACCTTTTTGGCACACTTGCCTGATTTCTCCCTGTAAAACTTTACAGTGGTATTTGTACAGCTTATTGGTCACTGACACCTAGCCTGCTGGTGGCAACAGCTGTGAAAGAAATCAGCACTCACTGTAGTCTTTCTACATTAGGAGCATGTGATTCAATAAAGACAGGGATGGCCACATGCTGGGCTTCCAAATGATGTCACATGTGTTTACACCTGACCTGTGTACTGTAATCTCAATTGCAACACCTGGTTACATGCTAGCATGCTGCGAGAAAGTAGCAGATATAGGCCACTCGAGTTTCTCGAGGCTCCAGGGACTTCTCTGAAATGTTGCTGTTGTCTCAGAAGGGGTATGTCTGCTGTTGCTCAGGGGTACTTGTAAAAATGTTGGCATTGTTAAACTAATTTGAAAAAAAAAGGGTATGTGTTGTATGAATGTAATGACTCAACAGTACAAATAATTAGCTAAAAGTAATGGCTAAACTGTTGAAAAGGTTAGCTTAAAGTGATGGATAAATAGCTCAAATATATGTTAAAATTAGTGGCTAAAAGGTTAAAATAATTAGCTAAAAGTAAAGGATAACCTGTTGAAATAGTTTGCTAACAGTACTGACCAAACAGTTTAAACAATAAGCTAAAAGTAACGGATATATTATTTAAATAAGTAATGGATATATGGTACATATAGTTAGCTAAAAGTAATGGATAAACAGTTAAAACAGTTTGCTTAAAGTCACTGTTTCAACTGTTTATCTGTAACTTTTAGCTAACTGTTTCAGCCGTTTTTTCTTCTTTTAACTGACACGCTTTAAACAGTTAGCTTAAAGTATTTGGAACATTGGGAATCCATGGGTGGATACATCAGTTCATCTGTCAGGGCGGTGAAGCTACGTCAGACCAAAAAGTTTAAGAACCACTGACTTAGAAATATAAAAAAGTATTTGTAATCTAAAATATATGCAACTTTAATAGATATACACATCATGTTACATCAACAGTTAGTTTGCTCATTCTTAGATATGCTTTGATTCCCCCCCTTAAACTGCAGACCCCTAATTAAGTAATTAATGTTGAAGTTAATTTCTTTTGAATGCTGCTTGGAGAACAGTTTGTACAGTACATCTAGGAACTCTCGACTCGCCAAAATAGCTGCTTCTGCCACTGGGGAGTCAGAACTTCGTCACACCCAGCAATTGTGTTGTGGTGATGGTGACCCAAAAAGAGGTTGCGTCCGTCCATGTGGTTTGTTGAAAACCCAAACTCTGATGTTGGATTAGACCTCAGACCAAAATTAGGAATGTACAGTAGTAGAGCCATGCGCCTCACTCTTGATAATGGGCTTTTTTACATGAGCGGTTGCAACATGAAGCGAGCATTTCTTTGCACTGAGGAAGCTGTAAACAGGTCAGAAAGTTTGCTTACCTACAGCAGCATTTCCCTCTTGGAAAGACTTTGCATCCTCTCATAAGTCCTGTTTTGTGATTTATAATCCTTGAATTGTTCTTGTTGCTATTTATACCGTTCATTCAGAAAAGCAGGAAACTTTTTGATTGCAATGAATATATTCTGTGCGCACAATACCATGGGAAGAGTTATTTCCTGCATTTTTTAGAAGCTGACTGCAACCACACACACCAGAAATTCCATGAAAACAACAGGACATAAGGGTCAGAACTCTAACACTTGAGGGTGGTCAAAGACACAAATCAAGGACAGAACTTGAAGTCCATCTTTTCTTCCTGCTCCAACTGGTTTGGGATGGAGCCTTTTTCAATAAATTAGTCTCTTGTCTTCTCATATAACCAAGCTTTGTGCACTGCTGTCAAGTCATGTGCAGAGGGTGTATCTTGTCTGTCACTGCATAAAAATGCAACTGGTCATCCGTGTCCTAATGTTTTACTCTAGTGATTCTAACCTTGCAATGTCATCTGCTAATTCTTTTTATATGTAAGAGTTCTAACAATGGTAACTTCCTTTTGTGCTGCTGCACACACACTGTCAGCGACAACTCCTCTGGTTTGTTCACACCTCCCTTTCTGCTCTAGAAACTGCAGGGTTATCAGGCCATGGCCTTGCTTTCAAATATTAAGTAGTGGAGGCAGTCTGAGGCTGACGGATGGTTTACTAACGTCATGCTTTATATGACACTGGCCCTCAGGCTCATTTATCCCCACATTATCTTGTCCTACCCCCTGTTGAGATTAAACACCCCCTCTATTCACAACTCTCTTACATCTTGTAAAGATGTAATTTCAGATGCAGCAAAGAGATGCACTTAATCAAAGGCGGGACGGAACAAACATGGCATAATGCTGGGAAATCCAATGAAAGCTGGGAGAATCCATGGTCCTGGCTTATTTTTTTTTACTATCTGAATGATATTATGATGCTCTTGAAGATCCAGAAGAGAGAAAAATCCAAAGATGGGCTAGCTTATCTTTCATACCTGGACTGTTGCCCGTAAGAAACTTGGGATATTCATGAAGCATAATTGTGTGCAGATGTTAATTTTTAAACAGAGAAGTATCAGGTGCACCTCCTTTGGCTACTCCGCTCCTCTTGTCCTAATGAAATCTTTAGCTCGAGCAGAGGGAGAGAGAGATAGCAGCACAGCTTTGGGCTCAGCTGAATGGAAGAGCTGCACATGACTTGGCTCACTTGGCTCCCATCCAGCGTCTTGGCTGAGTTTCAGGAGTTAAACACAGACCCTCTAAGCCTTTACAAGCTGGGTACCCTGAGCATGGAAAAACTGAGTTTTGTGGCTGCGCTGAAGAGCCCACTTCAGAAAAGATGAATCTGGAGATTTTGCGAGAGGAGAAGGGGAAAAAAATCAGACACCATTGTCTTTACAAAGCCTGTATACTCCTAAAATGCACATGAAAAACTTTATGTTTCTAACACTATACTCCAAAGAGACATTTTCTCAAAGTGACTGACTTGTGAGGTGAAAATAATTGATGTACCACGGCTGAGACCTTTCTTAGTCTGGCCACTTATATGCTCAAATGAGATTACACATGAAACAAGAATGCACGTTAAGAAAACACAGACCCTATTTTTGACTGCATATGTCACTGCCAAAAATGTGGCATTTTAATCAAGCACCCTAAGAAATAATTGGACTGTACAGCAGAAATGAAGAGTTTTTCCACAGTGGTCACATGCATGGCGTACATAGGAATGCTTGTTTGACGTATTTATTTATAGCGAGTAATAGCCTCGTAGTCTGAGCAGGGAGACACAAGGACATATCTAAACACAAACCAAGCCCTGCCAAGTCATGAGTTGTGAGATTAATTTCAAAGAGATGGCAGTGCAGTGCAGAAGCCAAAGACCCAATTCTGGTAATCACCCTACACCCCCACTCCCACCGCCCCCTCCTCTCCCAGAGACTCCAGACGCTCATGCTGTGTCAGGCTCTTTGAACATCAGTTTCTCGGCACTCGTGTCCTTGTTACGTCTCAGTGCCTCTCTCTACGGTGGCTGTGCACTAACAGGCCAGCCAGCAAAGTTATGGCCACTTGTTAAATCATATTTTCAAGCTTATTCTCTCTTGTCCGTATACAAGTATGGAAGCTGATTTGTCGTTCAGCAGCAATTGGCCTGCAGTCCGCAGCCAACATTCCTCTCTGGTTCAGTGCGTCTGGCCCTGCGCACCACGGCGGGTTTCCTTGTCAGATAAATATACCCAGGGTCATCCACTGGCACCATCGCTTCGGCCAGTTGGGGCCTGGCAAAGTCCCCACAATAACTCTGTACTTAGGTTACAGCTAAGCCAAGGGGGGAGCTCAGGGCTTCTTTCTGTGGCCTCAAAGAACCTCTGGCTGGGGGTCCAGGCTTAAGAGGCTGAGCCCCAAACATAGATGAGGAGGGGAGGGGAGGTGGCTAGGTTAAGGATAAAAGACCTCAACCTGTGAACATCCTATCAAGAGGCTATAGTGCCCCCTGGGAGAGCTGAAATTACGTCTATGAAGCGCATAAAATGTGACAGAAATGTACAAGCATTTATATGAGTCCACAGAGCAACTGGGTTTTCCTCAGCTTGACATTTGAATCAATTTAATGTGGGACACGTCGCTGTAAAGTTACGACACTCAGAGGCCTTAGTTGAAGTTTAGCAGTCCAGATAACGTGTTAGCACATTTTCCAGGCACTGTGTAGGCAGCCATGCAACACGTGATGCTGTTTTCCTAAGTTGTCTGTATGCTCACAAATATGTGCTGTCTGTGTATTTGTATTCATGTGTGACCTCAGCTAACTAAGAACATGTCTTGCTGATATATTCAGGACATTAAATGACTTGTTTTCATGGATGCAGATCAGCTCTAACTGGCCTTATGAGGGGGTGTTTTACCATGACTTCTCCTCAACTGTTATAAGCAGAGAGTGAGGGGGTTGGAAGAAAGGGCTAGTGGGAGTTTAAACTACTGTGTTAGCCGTAGGAGTCCATCAGCTGTCGATCAGAGCACCAGCCTCCCCTCCTCTATAAACAAATGGCAGGCAACAGTTGGAGGCACAAACCCTGGGAAAAGCACCTGGCATTGTACTTATGTTGGAAGGACTAACAAGCTGCAGAACGTTACCCATCTGATATATGCAGATATAGTTTTCTTTTTTCAGTGACTGTAGATTATTGGAAATATAAATCATGTTTTACTGGTGCATCGTAACGCTTGATTATGGGTCTATGATGACTGTTATTAAATTAGACATTACCTTTTACAGAGACATTTTACATTCCTGAATTTTATGTTCTTTTTCACATAAAAGTTTAAGACTAGTTTCATCATGAAATAATGCTGGAGATTAAATAAACAAAGATGGGAAAAGTCCCATGTTAAGGTAGCACAATAAGAAATTGCTCACTTTTCTGAGACTTTAAATACAGATTTAGGGATTTAACAGTGAGTTTGGTGTGAACCATTTCCATTGTTACCCAGGGGCATTTAGTCTGTGTCTTGGTAATTACTACTACTAACAAAAATGGAACCAAACATCAGACTTTCGTTCATCTTGCACTGAATGTAGACATTAAGAACTATCTCTAAGACCATTCAATGTGAAATAACCCGATATGCTGTATAAGCTAAGTTTGTGAAATTCCTTTTAAGCTTCATTAATCAATACTTTTATATGACCAAATTAAATGAAGTTTTTTTTGTTTTTTACAGCTTTAGGGGGGGCATTTTTTCAATCACACTGCTTGAAACTCACTGTCCACTACCCATCCTTCACCAAATGGGGACTGCTCATTGTTCTGACATCCCATTGGTCTGACACACAGATACATGGGTCAGATGGCCCAATGGTCCACAAAAAAACACACTGGAATCAGCTGACTTGCTTCTTAACATTAATGATGTTACAATTCTGTGGTTGGGTTAAGGCACAAAAACTACTTTGAGATCACTACTTCTGACTATTGGTCTACTGGACTAATGGGACATTGGAACAGAGTCTTGACACCCCCAAATGGCAGTCAGACAAAGTTAGTAAAGTTGTGAACTTAATGGAGCATTCAGCAGCAAAAGATCGAGATATTTCCGTCAGGAGTTGGTGGAGACCAAAAACAGAGCAGAAAGAGAGTGAATATTAGACTTACATGTTCTGCATTGAAAGACACATGACTCCAAATAAATGCTAATATCTGTTGAATGTGTGAAGAGGCAATTGTTTGCTGACCTGTTCATAACAACTTTATAGGGTAATATTATAATATGATTATCATAATATGTCAGTGTTTGTCCCTGCCCTGTGAAAGGATTTAATGGAATTGCCTTACTCAAAGCTTGCAGTCAAGATCTCACATTATTTTATGTTACATAATTAGTCACACATTAAACCTTCCATTCTCTGTCACTAGTCAATAAAGCATGAAAAATGCCCATAAATTATCTAAAAATACATGCTGTTAAATGTACATTTTTTTCCTTCACTGCAGATCGTGAGTCTAGAGAACATGAAGACACCATACCCCCAGAGATTACTGAGGAGCTGCAGCCAGCTAAAGTGCCACTCCTTCCCAAAGACATTGTGAACAGCAAAAAAGTTCATGCACTGCGCAAAGAGCAGAAGAGGAAGCTTGGCAAGCAGCGCTCCATGGGCTCCCCCATGGACTACTCACCTCTGCCCATCGACAAGCATGAGCCTGAATTTGTAAGTTTTAGTTTGTTTTAACTTGTATCATATTAAAGCCACTATATGTAGAATTTGAACATGTTTGACTTTTGTGACTCCTAGTGGTAGTATCATAGCAATGCAAGCTGCTTTTTCATTATTATACCCTTTTGAGTTTCAGTGACAGTGCGCTGGTGTCTTTGCACAGCCTTTGTAACGCTGTTCTGTCTTTCCCCAAAGGGTCCATGCAGGAGAAAACTGGATGGGATCATTCAGGGCATGAAGGACACTTCTCGTGTAATGGCTCTGTCTTTGTACCTTCCCAACTGTGACAGAAAAGGGTTCTTCAAGCGCAAGCAGGTGGGTTTGCTTCAAAAAGGTCTTTGCAAGGAGAAATCCATATAAATGTATATATTGCTTTCTCTTGTACCTACTATTCTAATTACTGTATCTTTAAGATCACACAGACATTTGAAATAATTTGAGTGGATTTGCTTGTGGGGACCAAGCATGCATGTTGTGTTACAGAATCATTGACCTGTTAGCTTCTTTACTGACAGTTAGCGAGCAAGTTAGCTTGAAGAGCTTTTGTGGCGATGATTACAGCTAACATGTTCCCTCCTGGCTAGCATACAAATACTGTATGTAAGAACCACACAGTCACCATGATGTCACCCATTGATTTGTGGACTGCTGTTTTAAACCCTTGACTTTGGCATTCAAACAGCTGCATCTTGTTGTTTACCATATCTGGACAAGAGGGTGGAGCAGTTTTCAGGTTGTGCTATTTAGCTTGGTTAGCAAGGTACAAAAATGAGCAGCCAACTCCTTAGAGCATCTTTTAATATAACCAAACACTGAACAAGACATCATTAGGCAACCAAAACATTATAATTGACTTTGATGAACTGAAAACTTGGACAACACTCAAATCAGAAAACATCATGGTAGCGACTTGTCAATCACAATGAGGTTTGGGGTGTGACTGGTCCTTTGTTTTCACTACATTTTCTAACCTTTGTTTTCTTGCCCACAGTGCAAACCATCTCGTGGCCGCAAACGAGGTATCTGCTGGTGTGTGGACAAGTACGGCGTTCAGCTCCCTGGTACAGACTACAGCGGAGGGGACATTCAATGTAAAGACCTGGAGAGCAGCAACAACAACGAGTGAAAAAGGGGAGGACCACCCTTGACCCTCACCCCCCACCCCTAACCACCACGTGTCCCAGGGCCCACGTCTCCTCTATGAATCACATCTGTATGCTCCACCCTCCGTTCACTTCAAGATTTTTCTTTTTTCAAATTGAAAAACAAGGAAGAAAAGAATCCAAACGAAAGAACAGGCTGAAAAAAAGACACCTGTATTTTTTTTCTTTTTATTTTCTGTTGTTGACCAAGCACTCATCTCCGAATGAGGGAAAAGTCCCAGAAGATTTACTAGATCCCTTGACTATTGGGACCCCTTGTATGAGGCGGGTCCCCTGGCTGCAGATCAATGAAAATATATGCACACAATGGATGTATTTTTATAGAAGCTGGGGGTTTCAATACAACATTTTGTATGATGTAAAATTAACACAAAATCATGATGAAGAAAAAAAAGTATCAGGCACATTGATTGAAAACAGATCAGTTTTAGGCTGTGGAACATGATGCCACTGTGGAACATGATGCCACTGTGGAACTGACGATTGGCAGAGTAATTTGGTTTTTCTGTCTGTTTTCCAAAAGAAAAAAAAGAAACAATCGATAGGGATATACTGTAACAGTTGACTCTATCTGGGTATGTGGTTCTGTCAGAGCACTTATGAATAGGGGAACCTGCTTAGATATATGTAACTTCACAAAATGATGTGTGCATGAATGCGTGTATGTGTACAGTGTGTGTGTGTGGTATGTTTCTGCCTGTGTTGGTGTATGATGGAGTGAGCCTATTACAAAAAGAATGTCCTTTTTTTCTTTCTCTTTTGTTTGATTTTGTCATAACAAGTATTGCTAGCGCTTGAAGTGGTCTTGGGGCTGGCCTTCTCTATAACCGATGTAAAGTATGTCTCTGGACACGGAGCGTTTGGAAAAACAAAAGAGTAAGCAGATGGTCACAGATGAACCTATGTAAGTGGCTCTTCGACAATGTAGCTAGCCTGATATGCCAACTGTGCCTATTTAAACAGACACTGCCATGCAGGGCGACACAGAGCTTAGAGAGCGCTGACTCTACCGGTGAAATAAAGATTTCCAGCTTAAGTGATGGGACTCAAGTTTGACTTCGATCTTTCGAGTTGAGTGCATAATCGAACTTGCCAGTCAGGCCAGTTGCTTCTCTGATTCAGTTGTGTGAAGTGTAGTTTTGTATGGTTTTGTTTGTGCTGTTTTCTTTGCCTTCAGTGAAGTAAAGACCGCCCACTTTTGAGCCATGTTCCTTTATCAAGTGGTTTCCCCTCAGTACTGCTACTACAGTGTAACCATGGTGTATTACATTACTTTTAAATATAGTTATTGAATGTTGTTTTTCCTGTAGAAACATAGTATGACAACAATGTAATTGTGCTTGGAAAAGAAAAAGATTTTTAGCCTGTAAAGAATTTGAATAGGTCCTTGAATAGCCTGTCAGGAGAATGACCCAGAGTCATGAGACTACAGGGCAGTCAAAGAAGCTAACCCTCTGGAATCCTTCTGCTTACATGTCTCCGTGCAAAGGTTTTACATCTAAAGGGAGCATGATCAAAACAAAAAGGTTACAGGTTATAACAGGGTCATTTTAAGAGTTCTTCTCTCTCTGTGTGCAAGTCACAGTGCCTTTCTACATGCAAATACATTTAAATAGCGACGTGAAAGTGACATGGATATCAAACGGGGCAATTTTTCTTTGTCAGACAGCCCCTTTCTGCGGCTGATACAACAATCAAGAGGTCTAGTTCTAGTTCTGAGTAAGAGAAGAACAATGAATGTGGTAGGTCCGGTTAATGTTGTCAGCAATGCATTTGTAATCTCCGCCTGTACCTCGGGGCAATTCTGGACAAGATTGATGTGTGAGGAACTGCTGTTTAGTCAGACAAACCTCCATCATCTCTTTCTTTGACAACCAATAAGCTAAGATTCTTGCTTTTTTCATGTGAATGCCAATGTATATGATTGCCAGAGAGGGGAAGCCAAAGGATGTTTGGAGATAAATCAACAAAACATTATACATGCATCCTGAATGGCTTCCGGTTGTGAATATAGTATCAAGGCTCCTTTGCCCCACTTCCAACACCAAATCCCCACTACCACTTTCGAAAAAAAAGCAGCTTGCACTTATTTCAGTTACTCACTATTGATATTGACGCACAACGACGTCCTAAGATGTGGTATCATGAAGTTGGTAGAACAGGAAAAAAAAAAAAAAAACAGCCACAAAAGCTAAATGTTGTGTTATCTTGTGCTTACCTTTTGAAAGGTGGTGCTTTGAGGTAATATTTGTCGACAGGGGCTGTGCAGCCCATGCCTGGGACCTCCAATACAGCAACATCTTTTAGGGAAAAATAGATTTCAAGTAACACGCAGCTAGAGATGTTCTCATGGCCAATTGCACAGAGATGAGAGTTGAGATGGGAGATAAAAGAGATAGAGGGGAAAGGAAAGAGGAGGGAGTGAGCGCCATGGGCAGTGGTCGTAATCAGGGCCTAGCCACTTCCCCGATATGGGGTCACCAATTGCATGACATTAGATACAGTTAGCAATACAGTTACTAGGAATCATGGAAATCTAGGGAATGCAATACTGGAACCAGGAGTAGAGTATCTCTTTTGATTTGATACTCTTGAAACAAGAGAATATCTGATATCTGGGACCATTCACTGTCCGTCAACCAAGTGTAAAAATACTCAGCCTGGTGTCTTAAAAATGATGTTCCCATACCACGAAACTGCACTGACAATTACATTTAGGGGGATGTGTATTTTCTCCTGGGTTATGTTTGTTTTTGACGCATTACAAATACATTTCTAATCAAAGTCTGCGTAACTCCACATAGGGAGGAGGTCGGTTAGGGTGGATGGGTCAAACAAACACAGGACTTTACTCAGGAGTCTGCTGTTCATTTCCAGTGTGAAACCAAAAGTCAGCGTTGACTTATATTAACTAGCATATGTAAGCTAAACACGGGACCTGGGACAAACATGGGACATTCAACCAGGAGATAGCTGTTTGTGTCCCATGTGAAACAAAAAGTCATTGTTGACTTTTTAACAATGTATATATATAAGTTATGTAACGCATGTACTTATTGTAATCCAAACCATGATCTTTTACTCAGCCTAACCAAGGGCTTTTAAATTCACACCGCGGCTGGAGTCCTGGGGTTCTTAATTGTGAATGCAGTTTCAGTGAATGGGAATGTAATTTTTTAGGAGGCAGGGCTAAAATTCTTCAGTGTTCCAGGTATTTGGTTCTTTTGTTTGGATTGTAGGTTGAGGTTGAGGGTTGAAGAAAAGTCTCTACTGGTGTCAGTGACTTACTTTTCCCCAAACCTGTCCGCGAGTAGTGACTTCCTTAGGTTTCACATCTCCTGCTTGGTTTAAACTCATATTCACATGACATACTTCAGTAGTACAGTAACGACAGTACAGATTTTTTTCTGAGTACATAACACTTTCTGGATGTAATGAGTCAATACAATTGGTTTTCATAATTTGGTGTTCACTGGCTTGTGAAATGGACCCATCGGTGGCAGGAGGACAGTGGGAAATAAAATGGTCAGTATTTGGAACTACATAAAACAAATAAGAAAAAAAAAGACAAAAAATCTCAAATTATTAAAGTGAATATCACTGTGTAATATTTATTCAACTTGTAATTTATGTACTCTTTTAACCTTTGTCTTTTTTTGTTATGACAAAGCATTTATTTAAATAAAGTTATGTATTCATTTAAGCTTTCTGGTGAGGTTTTCATTTCCAGTGTTGCGTTGTGAAGAGGAGTGAGGAGCCACGAAAATGGCTTGAAAAGTACAGTTTGAAGTGGAATCATCCTGATAGTAAGCACTGACTAATCTCCGAGGCACGAGCTGATAAACCTCTTAGACATAAGTCTGAGACACCCAGGCTAGCCCACAAGGATCTCATGCAGCATGCAGGATGTGACTTTATAAAGCCTCGCCCGAGGGCAAGTCACCTGGTTTTCAACACCATAGTCAAAAAGATTGCACAGGAACAAGGAAGTCATTTAACATGAGTTTGAACTTCAAGGGGGGGATAACATCTAGCGGGACCAGCTCACTATTCAAATGACTGGGAAGAAGGGATTTGTAGCCTGGAGGAGGATTCATCACGCTATGGAAAACCTACCTTTATTACCACTTAAAGGCGGAATGGACTCCCCTGAGACACATCCATTCATAAAACCATACACATGCAGCTAAAAGTGCATTCACGCTGTAGACACAAGGTGTGGACAGAATCTGAGAGGCAGAAAATCTAAAGAATGTTTGGTAAATATAGCAACAATTGCCGATACACTACAGACAAAGCCTTATTCTTTCATGCACTGGTCAATACACATGTATGAGTTTGTTGTACTGCACACAGTCTATTAACATCTGCAGATTTCAACTGGATTTACCAAAGGTTAGCATTAGGTAATGCCTCATTTGTATATGTAAACATAAAAACATTTTAAAAAATCACAAATCCCATTCAGCAAACACATTCTCATCCCAACTCGTCACATACTTGTTTCAGTTTTGGACATGTCAAAGATGGTGTGTCTCTGTCTGCTTGTTACATGCATAGTTGCTTTTCACAATACATTTTCTCATTCAAATGGAACTGTTAACTGTAGGAAATAAAACCAGGGTGTCAGGGCTGATTCTCCTGCAGTGTCTTGCAAAATATATAGAATTACAATATATATCTTAAAAGGCCATTTTCTCCCACACACTTCTCATACACCACACCTTCCACTGTCATTGCTTTCTATATTCTGAAGTGTTTGACAGAGTGGTCTGTTCTTTAATATGTCAACAACTTGAAACAAGAATTTTTAACCTGCTTTATCCAGTGTTCAAATTTCGGTCCTGGAAATGTATGCAAATTAGCATATATTTAATAAGATCATTTAAAAAGAAATCTAAAAACTTGAAAGAACGTGGGGAAGTTTCATGATCATATCTATTAATTTTCTGTTCATTCTTAGTCATTATTAGTTTCACCCTATTCACCTGTAGTGTCTACCCTTTATACTCACACCCAAATATAAGTCAAAGTGCTCTTTTCAAAAACATTATTAGATTATTAGACAATGGGATGGTGCCCTGCCATTGTTCAGACATCCCATTGGTCTGACAGTCCAGTAGTCTGAAGAAGTGATCTTTTTCCAAACCTAATCAAGTGGTTTTGTGCCGAAATCTAAAAATTCCTTAACCATAGTGTTGCCACACCACTAAACTTGGACTCCGGTGTTTATTTTTTTGGACTTATTGGGTCGTCGAACCCATGTACTAGACCTATAGGATGTCAAAACAATGACCAGTCCTTCAGTCCTTTGGATCACCTGGTGCCTTGAATACACAATATGATATCAGCTTTTCATTAGCAGTCTGCTTTGAATTTCTGTTGCATGCACTGACATTCATGGGAATATAATATTAAAGAGATGTGAGAATCAGTGTGTTAATCTCCTCAGAGGGATGTCTGGTCATTTTTACTCCCTCATGGATTCCAGGAAGTGACAGAATGGGACTTTTCTTTTTGGGGGGCCACCAAAGTCTTTCCCTGGGGAGCTCAGGACTTTGACCAACTCCAGATGTGGGTGACTGAAGCAGGGCATGAAAGGGTGGAGGGCCCAGCAGTTCC
>CAFUXE010000829.1:137432-165940 GCA_903364295.1 Serranus cabrilla | reverse complement strand
AAAAAAAAGTGTTGATCATGATTTCTTGTGTCTAACAGACACTTTTGCAGTATGTTTTGTATATTATTTGTATCAAATGCGGCACATGACAATTGATACTTTGACAGCGTTGCCAATGTAATGATTGAAACACATCTCAAACACATTACTATTGCTGTTTTTTAACCTCTTAAACACTTGGGCATATGATGCGTCACCGCCGTTTGGTTAATGTTAGGTTATATCCAAAGGGTTAGCCCTTAAAAACAATGCCCGACAAAACTTCATAATGTGAACATTGGTCTCCTGGTTTAAGGTCCTGGGTTGATTGGGCCTTCCCACCACACTGTCAGAAATAAGGTGCTGAAGTTGCCTTGACATTAGCTTGGGCAAATAACATGGCACCTTTTTTGTGTATCAAAAAAGTACACATAGCTAGCTGGACCTCAAGGTATGTATCTTTTTAAGTCAAAAATGTCAAGCCAGTGAACTCCTACAGGTAGACATTTAGCATATTATTTTCAAGGGAGTAGTGTCGCCAGATCTCCTGAGAAAAACAAGCAACCAGGTCAATGGAAACACATCCAAGCAGCTTGACCAACAATAAACATTGTAGACAACCTCTCCACTTTTCTGGAATTGGGGTTGAATGTATGTGTCTTTACAGAAAATAAGCCCAAACTTGCACATAATAACTGGACTTGGCAACCCTGCCTCCCACCCAACCCACCCCACAGGACACCTATGTGGCTTTGATTGTCACATTACTTTGTTATTGGATAGAATTTCATGGAATAGTTACATATTCCAGTGCAGTTCTTTTCATAGGAATACCTAGAAACCGTTCCTGAGACCAGCCTTGATCACAAAAGAAGCCTTTCCCATCATCAAAGTCTGCGGTCATGATAATAAAACAACCACCAGCAGAATGTGAAACCGCTGGAATCTCTTCTTGCTCTTGTGTTGACCATGAAACAGTAAGTCATCAGTGAATCCCACAGATCACAAAACTGCTGCTGTTACTGCTCTCTACTCTCTCTGGGTTCAAACTCTCAAACATGTCACAACCCTGACCCAAACCTCAAGGAGTGATGTCACAGCAGGTGTTTTGCCTTTGACAGCAGATGGAAAACACCTGTTGTGACATCACTCCTTGGGGTGTGGCCAGTATTCTGACAGTTCTTGAAAGTTACCACCCAAAGAAAGCAGCCATTATCTGTTTTGTATTTCAATGTTTATTAGATGTTTGAAATATGATGAATAAGTTCACTGAAGAGTTGATATGAAACAACCATCATCTAAGCTAAATCATGGAATTTGATTAAGTGGTAATAAAAGTGGTGCAAAATCCAGTATTAGGTGCCAAATTTAGTCACTGTCTACATATATCGTACACATAAACCTTATGCGGTAACTCTCTTGAATCAACCGTAGGGGTGTAGCGTTACTCTGAAATCATGGTTCGATGGTTCAGGAGTTGGCACCAGGATTTGGTGTAAGTTCAGCATTTCATTTCATTTCATTGATGCTGCTAAATGTGCGTTAACACGTTAATTGTGTTTCCATTTCTACACCCTACAACGAAGCATGTATTCTCAAATGGGCTATACACAACAGAATATGGATGATTACCTTTTTTCTATGAGTCATAAACTGGTTGTTATTTACTATATTTGGGGTGTTTTCATTCATTGAAATGTTTGAGGGTCATCCTTTCTTTCAAATGATAACATATTGACTTTCTTTTTAATCATGAAAAAGGTTCTGAAAAGATACTACAGATAGGGCTATAAAGGTAGAATTATGGCTGTCAGTGGAATCCAACAGACTGTTTTCTATAGGGCTAAACGATGGACGGTTGCAGAACACTTCGTCTAACTACCTGTAAAATGGGGAAATCATGGAGCTACAACCAACACATCCTGTATTAATGTTTTTTACTGTCATGTCCTTATCAGGGATGAAGTCTACACAACAGATATGCAGTGAAATACTTCCCAGAGCACCGTGGTGGTTTGTGATGGCAAGATGATGTCCAGATGATAAATGATAAGAAGTGTGTCTACAGATCCAAATTGATAATGTTTGAATGTTTTCAATGACGAAGCTGCCATGTTCAGTCCAATAAAGTTTTGAGCTTCCAATGTGAGAATAGACCCAAACACAGTTTGTTCATGTGGAGATTAATTAGCGTAGGTGTGTCACTAGGAATTCAAGTAGTTCTTACTCAAAAAACAGTCATTGTGTGTTCAGTAAAATAGGGTTATGTGAGAGCAGTGCTCTGTCCACAGCTCACCTGTTTGAGGTTGTACAGTCCATGTCTGTCACAGTTTGGAAATTTGAGCCCGTACAGGTTCTCCAGTGGGCCTCTGTTATCCTCAGAGGTCATTTTGGAGATCTCCTCTAAGACCATGTCCAGTTCCTGCTGACAGGCGCTCTGAAAGGATGAGCAAGGAGAACATTATTCATAAAAATTCTTACAGTGGTAATTATTCAGACAAATATATTTCAAGGAATCACCCGGAGACGAGAAATAAAGTAGGCACAGGTTTGATTTAAGTTGGAGGCTAAGGAATGTGCTCTGTCCAAGAAAAAGAATGTAGAAATAAAATACTTCTGTGTGTCTTGTTAAAATGTCACAAATACACACATTTATAGCTAACATTTTACGAGGTGCAGTTAGGCAAGCAGAAAGTTCAGCCAATATTATTGATGTGAGTCTGGTGGAGTGGAACATGAGTGGCTAGACTGCTCCACTCAGCATGTGGCCATGGCCACACACACACACATAAGCAGCCCTGTGCACACACAGCTCATACACCTACATAAATACAGTGCAGACTATTCCTGTTGCATGGATGTGCACATACACGCTTACCATGTATAGTATCCACGTATATAGCACCCATACGCACACTTTACTGTAACGCACAGAGTGTATCAGGCAGCCAGTGGGATCAAAGGAGTCCAGTCTTATGATTAGTTGGCTGAGGATGAGAGAGAAGGGCAGGAGGAGGTGCAGTCTGCCATGAACCTTATCAGACATCTGAACATATGGATGAAAAGCACTCTCTTTCTTTTCTCTGGCTCTCTCGTTCACACTTTCTCCTACAGCCTTTGATTCCTTCTTTTGCTCTTATGATGAAGACACAAATAAACCCACACCTCAGTGCACGCACCCTTCAGTTTCACTCCTGCCTCACTGCTCTAGTTGTATATTAAAGCAGGGAGGCTCAATTATTTGGTGACTGAGTGTGGGTGGAGAAGCCATGTTGAAACGATCATACATGCACTCTTCGCCCAGGATTTGTCATTGTTCTCATGATCACCTTAAAACCACATTTCTCCTAAACCAAACAGTGTTTCCATCTAAATTTCACATTTTTAAACAGCACAGTTAACTGTAGCTAAATCCCTAACCTTAGCTTACAGCACAAGCAGCACTATTCCCAGGCGCAACTAGTTTGCTTGATGCTTGTTAGGGGGGATCAGCCATGAAGTGTAATAATGTGAGTTACTGAAATTGTAGGCATGGGAATATATAATGGATCATTAAAATATAATCCATGTATTACATGTCACTTCCAGTGGCCACAAATGATGAGTTTGAGGGCCGCACTTTGAGCAACTATTTATAAAAGGACAGGTTTAGTCCATGGATACCCTGATTGGCAAGTCACTGTGGTAGCATCTTGACAATCACAAGGTAACCATGCATAATAACCATGCAAACCAAGCATACCCTGCTTTGTTGTCTATTTTACTCTAAAAGGGACCATCATTTTTCAGAACTTCAGGTAGCCCTTCCCCATGCACCCACTGCCATCAGCCATGTGCCCTCCTTATTCTCTGCTGCTTGTATTTTTTTTAAATGCATAAATGGTATTTATACAATACATTCAACAAACAAGATAAGAAGCTTTATTGCTGTTATATTATTATATTGTATATACTGTGCAGACAGTAAAACTACAAGTCCATATAAACTAAAAAAAAAGAAATCCACATATCAAGAACACTCCCTGAAGCTGTTTGTAAACAGGGGGATGCAAAAATTCAGAAAATCTGAATGCAAATTGTCTGCATGACAACTCTACAATGTGGGCTGGTGTAAAGTTGCATTTTTCATGCCACACAACAAAAGCTGGTGCAGCCTCTTGCTCGGTCACTCTCTCCCTCCTTAGCTGCTTCAGTCAATAATCTCTTTGCTCTGTTTGCCAAAAAAAATACTTTTTTTTGTAAATTTCCATGCTAGTTAATCCATGCTTTGTGTAAAATGCCGTTGAGTCTGGAAAACAGACTTGGACCTGTATAATTGCTGGTATCCCCCTTTTTCTGTTTGAATAACTCGCATTAAATTCTTTATTTAAAGTTCTTTGATTTTATTACTCTAGAAATGTGTTTATATTCAAGGAACAGAGGTAACAAATGTGACGTGACCCCAGCTGACAGTGAAGAATGTATATTGTGTACAGTATCTGACCTCACAGGAACAACACAACTAAGTGCATCCATGCTTGACACCAGCTGTCTGAACTTCCTCCCCCTGCCCAGCTGCACCACTCCTTTTACTGCATTCTCTCTTTTGTTGCTTCTAATGATCTCGTCAATTGTTTTGTACCCTCCACTTATGATTTTTTTGTTTTATTTTGTTGTGTTCTTCTGCAAGCGAGTGAGTTAAGTGAGGGAGAAAATGAGCAAATGCACATAATTGTTTACCATGTTGAGACATATTGTATATGGGCCTCCACATGCGTAGCCCCCAGGGCCCAAGCTCATTTGCATGAAATGAGAAGAATATGTGTTTTTACGCCAGCCCATTAAGGGTTTTCTAGGAACTGTTTTTATTTTTTCTGGTGCTGCGGTTGAGACTGTGAAATGTTGAGTGATTGTTAAAGAATAGGAGACGGGGGGTTGTAATCTCTAGGCTGCATTAAACTGCCAACACACATTCCACTGTGAAGGGCAAAACAATATCACTTTTCATCATGAAGATGCTCATTATGAGCAATTATTGAAGCTAGGACAACTCTTTTCCCTATTGCAGCTTGTGTGTCTTCTGATTACTTCATGCGTTCATAAATGTGTGCCTGAATTACTCATGTTGTGGGGACAAAAGTCTGTTTACACAGTAATGTGGAATGGACTCATCTCCTATATTGGACCAAAAAGTTGCTGCAAAAAGTTTAGACTGCAAACGTTTTTTGGTTAAAGTAAGAATTAAGTTAGAGTTTTGATTAGGTGTGTGGTTGTTATGGTTAATGTTAAGGCAACCACCAGGGAATTAATGCAAGACCATGTGATGTTATTGATTAAAAAAAAAGTGTGTCTTTGCATGTGCGTATGTTTGTCTGAGTGAGGGAGTGCCCAGAGGAGGGCACTACTGTACCAGACAATGCTGCTCACACAGCACATTGTTGACAGTTTGTCACTGCTTGCTTTGGATAGGCAGGAATTTCACTCCACTGTGCCATAAAAGAAACAAGACTACACACTAAATATAACCTGGGATGTTGCTGTATAGGGACAAGGAAACAAATTTTAGGGAGCAACGAGGGTCTTATGTTCAGGAAAAATCAAACCATACTATATAAAAATTAAGATTTTTCTTCAGAATCTTCCCTTGTGTGTAAGATTTATAATAACTTACACTTTCATTTGTCAGTAAGGGTTCCATACAAATGCATCCTGATGATGTAAATATGTTTATTTTTCCAAAAATGTCATATGTGTGTGTGTGTGTGTGTGTGTGTGCGTGCATGTGTGTGTGTACATATATTGTACATGGCCTACTTTATGTTGCACTTCAGCCTCTTTGAATAACGCTTTTACCTGTCGTCATAAACACCAAATGAAGCTTCATGAACATTTTCTTTTCCTTTTAAACCTGCCAGATGGCATTCTCTGCATTTTCACCCTGAATAAATAAATAAATAAATAACAGTAATGGTTTATGAAGCTTCATTTAGACATCACAACTTTTGGGGCTTTTGTAGTTTTTGCCCTTGAAATGTTTTAAAAATAATTTGCATGACAGTAAAATAACCTTTAATCAAGGAAGGGGTGTTATATATCATCCTTACAACTGGATGTAAGGACGTCAATCCTGAATTGTAAGACAAAAATCGTTTTCGATCTGACCTGCAGCACTTTCTGGGTTCGGGGGTCCTCTAGTTGATTCGTCTTCATCTTGGTTTTGCGCTGATTTATGGAATGTATCCTGGCTGACTCCTGCCTGAACCAGGCATCCACAGGTCTTTTGGTGAATGGATTCTCTGTCCCATGTACCTCTAAAATCAAACAAACACACACATTAACATTCAGTTAATCTGCAGCATCTGTACATAAACTCTTGCAAAGTCTTTTTGAATTCAGACTTCACTTTAACGTACGTACTTCCACTCAATTCCATTTCACTTTAGTACTAGGTCTGTCCTTGCTATGGCTTTCAACGTGAATTTGTTCCATTCTACTCACCGTCTACGTAATCTATGTAACTGATGCAACCACGTCCATTAGTTACGTATGTAAGTAGTTATTTTAACCTAAACCCTGTTCTTTTTTCCTAACTTTAACCACTTAGTTGTTGTTTTTCTTTGGCTTAACCAAGTATGTAGTTTGACAGTGTTAAAAAGAAAGGTCACATTTTGTAGGATATCATACAAACCATTGTCCATATTATGTTATTGTGAGATATCATACAATGTAACTGCCAATACTACTAGGCTCTTAGAGAAGTGTAGACTTTGTCTGTTCTTTGGCATCCTGTCTTTTAACTATGTAGTTAATGGACAGATGTTACAAACACAAAACTCCTAACCATCTCTGTTGATTTCTAACATTCTCACACATTCATCAACATGCATCTATTCTTTAATCACAAGCTGCTATTAAAGACAACATTTCTAATGACAGGCCCTTTTACAAGTCATCTTAATCCTAGAATTACAAGACAAAGCGTGTCCTCCAGGCATCCTGTGTCCCTCATACCTCATGTCGCTAATTCTATACTGGACAGCCAGGCGTTGCAATGGCTGTAATTACTATGGTGACAGTTTGAACAGGCCTGCTAAGATCTTTTCTACATCCACCACACTTCAGTCTACAATGCTGGGCCTATGGCGCCGTTTGTGCAGGTTTCTTCTGAGCAATGGGGTCACTCAGAGTTTGTTTCCTGCTGATCTTATACCAAAGTATGTTCATCATTTGTTGGAGACAAAAGAGACAAAACACAAACAACAAGCTAACAATGTAATTCAGAACAGACATGTGTTTGCAAATTAATACAGAATGAACGTCTTATGACTGTGGCTGCAAAACAAATACACAAACACACACAGCACAGTATAGACATTTATCAGCACAGTCATAGTCATCACAGACATAATGATCTGAGATTGTCTGACACATTTAACAGGAAAGCAGCACCTGAATTAAAGAGCTGAGTTTGCCACCTAGTCATTGGTGGTGAATCCAGACCTGTGAGGAAGCACTTCTGATCAAGGCTTTTCATGCTGAGTAAGGATTTTTTTGGGTACCTTCTCTACCTGCCAGAGGCTGTGTGTGTGTGTGTGAGAGAGAGAGAGAGAGAGAGAGAGAGAGAGAGAGAGAGTGTGCGTGTGTGTAATTAGTGCTATAAAAACAGAAGCAGAACTCTGAGGTTGTAAATCATGCCTGAGGGGGGAATGCCCCCCCAGTGAATCTAAAGAGCTCCTTGCACATGCTATGACACTTTCTAAAATGTTTCTTTGCGTGTTCACACGTTTGTGCATGTCCGGTTCATGCTAACCCAGATGGAGGAGCAGTTATATTGTGCATATATATCTATATTTTTTATTGTATGTTTTTTCTGTTCTATATTTATGTTTCTTGGCTATGCACCAAACCATCAAAGCAAATTCCTTGTATATAAAAACCTACGCTAAACAAATCTGTGTGTTGCCTGGTCAGTGTGGTTTGTTTGGGCTCATATCAGTTAAACCCAAATGAGTCGAACAAGTGTGAATGCACCCTTCGGATTGATTGTCTGTGGCATTTGAATGTAAGTACCAATGTCAATGCGATGCAAAATGCATTGACCTGTTGTCAGGATATTACACTAAAAGTCAGGGAATGATCAAAGTTGATAAGGTTCAAGAATGATTGTGCCAAATGGCATGGAAATCCATCCAATATTTGACAAAATATCTCTCTCTGTATTTAAATGTTAGATTGAGCCTACATTGCCATCCCTAGAGCCAACACTTTACTACGGACAATAAGAGCTTTGTTCCTGTATGTTTATTTCAAGCTATAACCTTCAAGTCTGAAAAGTGAAGCTGGTGCTAAAGGTGCCACAAATTTCAGTTGTTTCTAATGGCTAGCAGTTGGTAAGTCCACTCATTGCAAAAAGAAGTGAGATTGTATGGAAGTCTATAAGAAATGACCCTACTTCTGACTTGATTTATTACCTCAATAAACATTTTATGATGAGTTTACGATCTCAATCACTAGTTGTAAGTTGTCTTACACGATGTTAATTTCATAAATTATGGTGCCATTTAGAGTAAAATGGACAATGATACAGGGCATGGCTTCCTATTGATTGATAAATCACGACCATTGTGCACTCTGTGCTTTCGCCTTCGAACTCTAACCCTTTCACAGTCTGTTTTCATGAAAGTTATTTCAAACAATTTAGTTGCTGAAAATGTCAGCGTTTGGTTGTTAGAAGACATTTCTCTTCTAAAGAGGAGTTGGTTGTTCATTTTGAGTTAAGGATCCGCCTTGCTAACAAAGCTAGCACTAACACTAGCTCAAAAAATGGCATCCTACCAGCATCCATATCACTTGTGTGCATGTGCTGCTTCCAAAACAACATTATGGTGACGAGCAAAACGCCAAACCAGAGGCTACAAACCATAGTCCACAAAACCAATGGGCCACATCACGGTAGCTTCATCCACTTCTTTAATACAGTCTATGCTTATTATGTGACTCAAGCCACACAGGGAAATCTTTTGGATCTGATAATTCAGTAAGTAAGACAACACTTCCCATAGCCAAACCGTTAGAACAATGTGGCCACAAACAACATTTGAAGAAGGCAAACTATATTCACTACAGTATGTAAGTCATAAATTCCAACCTCCAGCTGAGCACACAAGCTTAGAATTTCCGTCCAAGTTAATATTCATAAACAGTGGAGGAATAACTCACATGTAGTGAGAGCTTCTGCAGAACATAATATTCATGAAAGAGCTTGATTTAATGGTTTAATTTAAGTCTGTTGCTCTAAAAATAGGTTTCCTTTCCCCTGCTAGTACATGGCATTGACCCTTTCTGTTACACTCAGTAGAGCTGGAATGTTAAAAGAATGTTAAAATACAAAACTAGTCATGTTTAAGATCTTGTTTTCTATAGACACCTATAGGAACTCATGACAGCATGTTCCAAGTTGGAAAATATACCCAAAACACGTCTTTAGCCAACAGCTGTCATCTAAATAGTGTGTTGTTGATTCTGTCTTCAGTGCCATAGAAACTACCTGTCTCGAGCTGTTGGGAGTGTTGGCTTTGAGTATTGCCTTTAAGCAATGCTTTCACAGTTCACTCATAGCACAGAATGAGTAATGTCTTTCCAGAGTTGCTTAGCATTAATGTATTTGCCCTGTTATTGTATACAGTGAAGCTATGTCTCAAAATCTTCACTGTGCCTCCACAGCCAAGAAAGTGGCCTTACAGTACTTCAAACCATTGTCAGTGTAAATGGTTCCTCTTCAGGCTCGGCCACTTCAAACACTCTACAGCTGGCAAACGGACAAAAAGCAATTGAATAATGAAGAAGGTTTTTGCCGAGCCAGAGATCCCTTTCAAACCTTTTACGGTTAGCTAGTTCTTTCAACTCTTGATGTTGCTATGTGTCGATGTGGCCGTGTGTCTTTGCCTGTGTGTCATCCAAACCAAATGAAGTTGCCTTTGTAGTTTTAAGGGGAAACTGTTGCCAATTGGAGCTCCTACAGTGTTTTCAGACTTAAAAGACAATAAGTGCACTCTAAGGTCAAGGTGGTTTCTCTGACAAAACGCATGCTTTTACCATCAACATAAGTGCTCATTGTGCAGATTGACACAGAATGTCAATGCAGTGTTGCATTGCATAGTAGTAATGTCCATATCACATGTATGTTTTATTCTTCATTTCTGTGTTTTGCTAAAAATGTTCTGTTCTGTATGTTGTTGCATGTGGCTCCTTGTTTTGGAGTCTGTGACAAATGAATACAAATAATGACAACGAACTCACAACAAATAGACATTAGTCATTTTCCTGTACTTTAACTGCACTACTCAACATTTTTTAATGTATTTTACAATGTAAAAAAAATAGTGTTTAATATGAAAAGGGTCATCTATAGTGATAAAACAACAGAGAATTGTCACCCAACTCTGCAGTTGCTCTCTGCAAGAGATTTTAGTTTCCTTTAATCCAGTTCTTTATCTGTCAATCCTGCCACTGGTAAGGGTACCCAATTATGGCAAAAGCTTGTTGGAACAAACGATCTATATCGTCATATGGGTTGAATGACGTGCTAGCAAGCACTGAGGCAACTGTTTCTTAGCACGTCACCCTATAAACCTTATAAGGTGATGATGTACTGTATTGTGTTAACGATTTGTTGTGCAGCTCACAAAACTAGATTATTTAATAATTTAAATAAAACTAGCAGCAAGTAGAAAAGTGTGAAATACCGGTACAGTTGATTTTTTTATTATTGTTCTTTTATTCTAAGTACAGAGAATTAAAAGTAAAAACTCATTATCAGCAATGGCCTTTTTTATTGAGCATTATATCAGTCGACAATTTTAAAATTGCAGACACACTGGCAGAGAAGGAGCTCATCTTCATGATACTGTTAAGCATTTTAATCTTGATTAATTTATTCTATAAAAATGCATTATGACTGATTAGTTCATAATGTTTTTTAATCTAAATCTGAAAAGTAACCAATAATCAATGTGGGATAAATACTGTGTAGTGCAGTAGTATAAAAGTGGCATAAAATTAAATTTTATCCTAGTAATTAAAGTGTAAGTGGCTCAAATTATACTCAATTAGAGTTCTTAAGTAAATGTCCCTAACTTGTTGTGTTAGTAAATTATGGCTTGTTAATGTTGTAATCATATTGTGCAACATATGGCTTTTCGACATGAACTGTTTAAAGATTAGCACGGAGGAGGCAGGGCTTCCCATTAACGGGGAGAGTTTTCTCAGAATTGCAGGCACAAACATGCAGCTCCCACCAAAAGTGATCTCTTCTGGCTTCACCTTTTCCTGCTGACACACATACAGTGTGCACACATATCTACATAGAGTAATTAAAGACCCAAGAGTGCGAGTGAGGGAGAAGAAGCATGTCTCAGCAGAGGATCACCTGGAGGGCAACAAGGGCCGTCTTAGACCACCGACAACATGAGAAAACAAAGGAGAGATGTGCAAGGAAAGTGAAATACAGGATTGCTGGGACAGTAGTTTTCTATTGGCTGGAAAGTGGGGGGTTTGTCAGTAGAGGTGGTCTGTGTAGTTTAGATAGCAAATAATACGCACATGCCCTCATTTTTTCAGATAGTGGTGAGTTGGAATTGAGGAAAAGGCCATACAGTAACATGTGATTGTAGTTACCCTATCACAAGTCAAAAACAGTTTTGGACCTAAACCCTGGGTCTAGTGAAAGGTGTATCCACTTACACTTTCTGTAAATGGTAACTAATGTAGATTCAAATTGTGAAATTTAGTGTAGTAAAACATTTATTTTAGGTACAGATATACTTGGCTTCATTTTGGATAGGCAGAAAGAAAATCACATTTGGACAAAGTGGACTGTGTACTTAGCAAATGCAAATTTTAAACATTGTTAGCATTACCTGACCAATGAGACTAAACTGTGCTTGTTAGAGAAAGACATCTTTTACACTTTTGCTGCAGTAGATGGCATTCTTAAAGACATTAGACATGTCAAAATCGGAAAATCACAGGTACATAATGGATTGAATGATGTGAGATCCTAGTACTGCATATGCTGGCTCACTGTCACACTCTCATAGATTACTGGGACATATGAATAAAACTCAGCCATCCTTCATGTTATTCGTAATAACTGTGCTACAACCAAATGAGTGGCTGCAATGCACTGTGAGAATGTGTGGCTTGCTCAGTGGCTGTTGACAAATCTGAACTGATAAGCATCTCTAAATGTCCAATATTGCAAGGGTGACAGCCCTCTGTGAATGGAAATGATCTGTTTATATATTTCAAATGCTTTTAGGATTTTATTTTGCCCAGTTAAATGTGATACAATCAGTATGATCATTTAAGTAGCCACAGCAATTCAGATCCAGTTCAGACTTCTACAAGTGGACCTAAAATAATGTTGTTGAATCAACATACAAGACAAACATTTAGCTTTTCAAGCAAAATTAACAAAGTTGCATTGAACAGAGACTATGCCCTACTCAATAATAACACAGTCCAGGTTGAAATGGCTATTAAAAATAAAGCTGTATAACAATGCATCCTTTTCTCTGGTCGATGCTCCACACCTACCCATGGAATTCATTCTTTGTCCGTGTTTAAGAGACAGGAAAATATTTTTGATTGATTTGGAGACTGTAGCTCATACACACTCATCACCGGACTGAAACCTTTGTGGACCATGACTGAGGGAACATTTCCAAGTCAACTCCCATTGCAAAAATAATTCAAATGGAAACACTGAAGATGATGTGAAATTTTTAATATGACATGCTTTTAGGACTGGAAGAATTCAAACCATGGATTTAAATCATCCATGTTGCTGTTTTTATGTTCATCACTTTTGCAATGTGGAAATCTACAAAAGCCCTGTTGCTGCAAAGTCGTGTATGTCAGAATTGTACAGGGATATGAAGTGTGGTGGAGTGACTAATTTGAACTCTGGACTGTTTACTCAGGCCGACATGCTGTTCTACTTCAGTTTAGTAGATGTAGGTGACAATGAGGCCATTTGAACTTTGGATCACTTTAAAAAACCACAACAAAATGCAAGTTTCTGTTGTCTTTCTGGTGATCAGTTATTTATGAGCGAGAATGTAATCTCAACCAACTACAGGAAATGACCCCAAATGTGCATTTTAATGGGGACAAAGGAGACAGATGTTGACAGCTGATAGCCAGCAGTTGCTCATGTTTGAAAAGCCAAGCATAACACAGTGAACTGAGGGCAAACTGTAGCCTGTTCTGATGCTCAGTTTCAGCTTTTCCTTAATGTGTTCTAACTGGTTTGAACACCAAAGATGGTAAATCACAGCAGAGTACATCACGCTTAGCTGAAGTTACAGGGACCGGTGTTGGGTTTGTTTTTACTACCCTCTCCCAACAAAACCTAAGAGTCTTAAAAACAACTGCAGAAAAAAGAGTCTTTTATTGTCTGAAAACATTTCAGTCCAAGAACTTATCAAATACATTCCTCAGAGTTGACCCAGGAAACATGAATATACAAAAAGAGCTTGAGAAATTAGGTTGCACCTGTTACCATAGAGATCTGCAACTTTCCCAATACCATTCCATCACAAGTGTGTGCTGTGTTTTCCATATTTACAGCATGTCTGCTTGTAAGTGTTTTAATGTTTAAATGTGTATTAAATCGCTTCCCAAGTGCCATGAACAACATCCTTTCAAAGTTAGACACTCCCAATTGGAGAGCTTTGAGGATATGTGGGTTACAGACATGTTATGGGTTCACTGGAGGGATAATGCTTGTTTGCGCTCACAGATGTGGGCCTGTCACTGCCTGCCAAACACATAGCATATGTGAAAATTAATTTTCAGCAATCAATAATGACCCTTTGTCCCCAATAACTAATGTGAGAGAGCAAAGCTTGACATTTCTGTGTCCCCACAGGATTTCTGAGTTATTAGTTTTTTTGGGTAGTTATTGTAACCAAAAGCGTTTGATGTAGATGTGGTTTTTCTGACACTGAAAGCGTCCTGTGGTGAAAATATTGTTTTGAGTCAGTGTACAGTCTCTTTGTCTTAATTTGAAGGTAACTTTTTAAATATAGTGCCCAGGTATGATGGCAGGTCAAAACTAGTTGGCTCACTGATGCTGGCACACATTCAGAATGTTAATTTATATGTAACACTCACTGATGAATCCTGGAAGGCTTTATAATAAATGACAGCTTCAAAGTACATGCTAGTGGACCAGTATTACAATCTGCAAAAGAAGTTATACGTGTAAAATAACTGTCTAAAAAACAACAGGATGTTAGTTAGCTTGATAAGCTGATACCAAGATTTTTGAGAAAAACTAAAAAGAAATCAGATATTTATATTGACCAATATTCATATATGGGTGTAATGACCCTGAAAACAGGGCCAAAAACCAAGGCGCAAATGTGACCAGATGGAGCAGGCAGACTGAGACCTCAGGAGGAAAGGAGTGGAAAGAATTAATATCAAGAGTTTGATGTTGTTTGATGTGTACAGTTTGTTTGGTCTTTCTTTTTCAAAATGCAAATGTTCCTTTTCCTTGATGTTTATAATGTATCTGTTTATAACATGGTGACTAATGTCGGAAATTGTCATTTCTGTGTTGGTTTATAGCCATTAGTGAAGGGGCTGCTACATCTCTTGTCACCAGCTGTATTTTACCATAGGGGCTCTAAGGCCGGGGCTAGACATTTTAACTGCATGAACGTGTACAAAACCGGCTGCATTTTGAACACAGTTTTTTAAATATGGAATAGCAAACGTGGCAACACTCCATGAGGTTGCGATAAAGGTTATTCTGAGATCAAAGCAGAAAAAGTGACAGTGTGGAATATGTTAATCCATAACATCGAGCATGCTGTGAAAATACTGAGTACCTACTACTACACTGCTCCTACAGTTAATGTGCATATTGCATCTCTCAGACTCAGAGCATACATTTCTGGTGACGTGCACCAATGCTTAAAGAGACACAGGACGTGAGGCAGCCATCATGTGCCTCCTTGTCCCATGTTGAATGACACTATAGGGTTGATGGAGCTGCCACAGTAATGTTGGAGTGTGCTCTACTGAACAAACTGTGCTTTGACACCATTTTTAAATTACCAAAGTTTCTTTTTCCTTCAATCAGAACAAAAGTGTAAATATTTGTGCCAATACAAAATGTTGAATATGCAAAACTCAGTTGATATTATCGCATGACCAATTTTTCCGTCTGGCTCCACTTTCATACAGTCAAGAAATTGTTTTTGGTCTTACTGAACCTGCTTGTCATTACCTCCTTGTGTGTGGAAATCAGATTTTTATCTCTGTGCTACGTCTTAAATGTTTTGTTTATTGTCTGTATGTAATTTCCTATTTAGACAAAAATATCCTTTGAAAAACCACCTGAAAAGAAATGTTTATTCCTGGGGGCATATGAGTAAATGGATGTAGATTGGGGGGAAATATTACTGTACACGGGAAAGACTGAAAGCTATTGTAAAGCACTACTTCCCCTAATCGTGAATCCTGTAACAACCAGTCAAGTAAAAGTAAAATAAAGTGGTCTGCACCTTTTATAAAATATGATTGAACATGATTGAATAGTTGCTAATTTATACATCCAGCAAGCACTTAGCAAGATCAGCATCAATTGGAGTCATATTCCTTGTGTCCTGATTAATATACGTCCGATATATATGCTGTTATTTTAGAACAGTTTTGGTCTCCATACATTCCTATGGGAAGAATGTCTTTTAGCTGCTGAATACCACTATGCTAGCCAGCTAGTTGCTAGCTTTGGGTGTTAGCATACAAATATCTGAGCGTTTTTGTTTGTTTGTTTTACTGAAAACAGCTGTCTGTTGCTGCTAAAAACAATGGTTGTTAGAGCAGTAAGACTGAACCAAAGAGATTTAAAAGTGTGGCACATTCAGAACAAAATTTAGTTGCCTCCACATGGCTCTCACCAAAATTTGAGCGATAAAACGAAGGCAGGGATTGGCTTTACATGGCCTTATGTCACAAGCAAAAATGGAAATGGCTGAGCCAAAATGGTACTAACAGCACTAACAGTGTTAAACCTCATCAACACTGTTAGGGCTGGAGTTCACCCCTTGTACATTGTAAAAATTGCCTGTATTGCGTATAGAATCTTTGAATACTGCAGCTTTAACTCAACGCTCTCTACATTTTTTCTTACCATTAGTAGCCTGGTGTTCCAGATCTGTTGTGCTTTCCAAGTCCACTTTTTGTCCACATCGTCCTAAACCCTTAATGAGCTGTTGCAAAGGTAGTTCAGACTCTGTGCTTGGGTAGCACCTCAGACCGCTGGAGCACCTCGGCGTATAGACCCCGCAAAGCTCCCCCTCCAGCCTGGCACACATTGGACAGCAGCCGCATCCTGGCTCCCTCACTATTTCTGTACATGTTGCTGTGACTTTGGGACACGCAGCCAGACGTTCCGCTGTACAACTTGGACATCGGAAAGCCAAATCCCCAAGTAAGATTCCAGGCAAAGCAAAGTATGCTAACAGCAACCCATAAGTAAAATATATGACCATTCTAACTCTCTATTGGCTTTCTAGTGACTACTGAAAGTTAGAATGGCACTCGGAAGATAACAGTATGAACCTCAGGACCCTGAAAGTCAACAGTGTGTGGACAAACACTGTGATGCCGCTGACAGGGTCCTATCTGCTCTCATGTTACTGCCTGACTGTAAACCAAATGAAGCAGAGGGCCCATTTCATCAAGATGTACATAATGGAAAGATTGATTTTTGTTTGGTTCATTTGTGCAGAAACAAATATATAACAAAAAAAAGTTCAAAAAATCTTCAGAAATTGTACTTGTATTTTAATTTGAGCAAATATAATAGAATTGTTACACTTACAAATAAAAGTAAAAGTTCAGGTTCGGAATAAGATTAACAAAAATATAAATTATTTGTCAAGTTCATTGCAGCGCCAGGCTAAAATGACAAATACAAGTACCCTTGACTCAGCACCACTCACACTCCTGCATAAAAGAAACTTCAAGTTAAAGCAAACCATGGAAAACCAGATCTTTCCTGGGGAATATTAAAGCGGGTGCTGAGTGCCTGTGATGTGGTCCCTTCATTCGCTGCATGTCAGCTGGCACTCAGTTAAAAGCCAGACCAGGGGGCCAAAATGACTCTCCATTTCTATGAAGACCACTTATTTTAAATAGTGGGGGTAGTCAGCGTAATATGCTTTGTTACCAAATGCACCTGGAAAACCATAATGATTATGGCACGGCTATCCTTCAACCTCAAACAATTGACTGGTTATTTGAACCCTATGGACAAATGTGACACAGGGCTCTTTTCTCCTGATTTGTTTTTATATTCACCGTGGTGTTCTTTGACTTTGTGACTATTCTACAGTGGGATTAAAATGTCTCTATTTCCTTATGTTCAGGCTAGGTTACATTTCAGATTATTTGAGAACATTGTTAAGAGTCATGTGCATGTGTTCATGACTAATCTTACCAAACAGGACCTTTTTATTAGTTATACTCCCAAAGACCACTTCTTTCTCATAATAACTGACCGGCACTATGGCCACCATGTCATTGATTTCTGCAGATAAAATCAGATTGAAATTCTGCTGCCAATCTCCAGAAGTGCCCAGTGGTGTGCTGGGATCAGTACCCCATGGGTTTACGGGGCTGGCAAGACTAACAGCCATCAGGAAAGCAGCTGGGACAATTGATGGCTGCAACATCCACATCAAGCCACCAAATGGTCCTAATCATCAGTGCTTTGGGAAAAGGAAAGTGTTTGTCACCATCAGGCAAAAAGCAGCGGAGTAAACCACTGTAAATATCCGTGAACCTCTTCCACTCTTTGGGGAAAAGTTTCGTATCCACTCTCAGTCAGGCTGCACTGACTGCATGTCTTCAACCTTTGCGTCCTGTAAGAATTTGTCCTTCACGTTTGCCACTATAGGACAAACACATTTGACACTGTAGGAAACCAAACCTTTGCCAAAAATGTCCTTATCTTGCTCCCTATTCCTTTCCTTGACTCTTGGACTTTGGTCAGCAGCAGATGTCTCCTCTTCAAGCTCTTCATTTCTTCAGAAATGAACAATGTGTTCTGCAATATTTACACTCTCCAGAGAGTTTTCAGATTGTAGGAGATCATACTGAGTCAGACACTTCATCTAATAGAGGTTTGATGATCTTGCTCACTTCCTTCCTGATAACTTCTTGCACAGTCTTGCACAACCCAACTCTGTCCCACCCATTCTTTGTAAATAGGTAATAAATAGAATTGAGTACTTAAATGAATCAACAACAAACAATATATACATAGTTGTACATTTCCTTAATGAATTTATACTGAGTAGTCAAGTACCTATAGCTTCTGACTGGCTGGAGAGTATCACATTTCTGGAGAGGGCTCCATTGTTTGGCGGCTCCATTAATTAAAACAAAAAAGTTACTAATGTTGCATTTGGCTGTTGGTACTAATAAGGAGCAGGCGAGTGTGACTGTGTGTAAGTTCACACTATGTAATTATCAGTCATATGATGAAGCATGTGTTGCACCTCTCTGAGACTGTGCACTAACAGGAAACTTCTCACCCGTTACACAAGGAAGATATTTCCTCGGCTTTGACTGACCCCAGGATGCACGTTAGGGTTTCCAGCCCTGCAGTGCAGCTCCAGTGTGATGTCAATGTAGTTCACTGTGTAACATGCTGCAGTGTAGCTGGTCTGGGAGCATGAAGTAATGTCTGTCAGGCCCATCTATCCTCACTTTGCCTGATCCTGCCACTTACATAAGATTTCTGGACCGGAAAAAAAGGGTTTACTACAAGACCAGTGGGAATAAAGAAAAGCTTATGAATGGTAAGTTCCATTGATTTTTGGCGTGACTTGCCTGTAAACAAGAGTAATTTCTGATGTTCTAATTTATGAGATGAGTCACAAATTAAACTAAAATGACAAGCTTGAAAATGTAAGTTTTTTTCATCAGTTTGTTATTACATTATATGTTTCATATACCATTTAGGGTGAACTGAAGATGGGAGGTTATAAAATAGATTTGTTTTTCATTAAAACCACGGTGTGTAGAAAATTTGGCAGACTGCAATGCATTACTTTGTGTGGTGAGATTTCCAACTTTCTGGCCCAAACTCCAATTTGAACAAAAATTCCAACTCACTGACATTTTAGGGCACTTACAATTTCCTCCCCACCCACATATGCAGCTGCATGGTGATGGAAGACACTTGTTCCACTGAACAACTGGCATACCGCAAGAAATTTCATTCTCAAGCTCCTGGCTGGTGTGGTATTCTCTTCATTAGAGTTCAACGATGGATGTGGTATTAGCAACACACACACACACACACAAACTTTACGGCCCAGATACAATTCGCCGTTGCAGCTGGTTTGATCCTATCACAAGATGGTCATAACTTTTATTTAGATCAGTGTTTCAATTAGCCGGATAACTCTGATTGATGTAAAACTGTTAATTTAGTGTGTTATGACATACAGGCCACCATACCTGGAAGTGGTGAGGGAGGTGCAGAGACACTCATCATACTCCTTAAGACCACACCCCAAACTATCAGTGCCACAATACACAGCCATAAGCCGAACCGCTGACAAAATGCCTGTTTTAAGCATCAACTACTAGATTTAAGAATATTGTATGATAGTTTTAGCACTCTATCTCTTCCAGAAAGGACATGTTAGCTGTTAGCAAACTAACACAAATAGAAATGTTAAAATTACTTTTGGTGTTATAATTGTGATTTTGCCAAGATGCCACTATGTGAAACCAGTCCACCAAAAAATAGTTACAGCACGTTTACAGGAGTTTCCTTGGGAATAGACAAAGCAGCAGAGTCAGAGACAGGCAGGGTCAGCAACAGGAAATCAGTACAAAAAGAAATGCTGGAAAGTCAGAAAGTGCTGTCAAAAATTTCACGTTATTAATGCATTAATGCAAATAAATTTTTAACGCCGTCTTTTTTTTAATCACGAGATTAACACTCTCTGTGACCCAGAGAATTTGTAGTTTTTTATGCTGTGGCCACTGCTAGTAACGTTAGAAAAACTACATGATACAGTTGTAAACTGGAAACAAAACATGGACACGTCACAGCACTGTGTTCGGTTTTGCCTGTTTGCTAGCTGTAAAGGCTATGTAAAGGTTTATGTGGAGGACAATCGACAAAAGGTTAGTTAAAAAAAAAAATTGCACAAAGCAAGCCTATCCACCTTTCCATGTTGATAAGAGTATTAAAATAAAAATTCAAGGGACATTTGGAATAGAATTTTGCGATTAATCACAAGTTAACTATGACATTCATGAGATTAATCGCAATTAGATATTTCAATTGATTTATATGTATTCCAATGTATTATTGGATTATTGTTATTTATTAATTTTTGCAAACAACATTTTACTGTTGCCAAGGTAGGGATACTTTTACCTACTTAATATACTGTTATGTGGTTTACTTTATTAAAATGCTGAATCATTTTAATGTGTTTCATGTTAAATTCTTGACCTGAAAAGTAACAAGTAACTAAAGTTTTACACAAATGTGGATGCACTTTTTTAAAATTATAATATAGATGATATGGCTATAATACTACAGTTTATTTTCCCTCTATCTATACCATTCAATGCAACTTTCAAAGCAGGGTAATACAAGTTATGAACAGAAACATACAGATGTAAGACTGGTGGTATGCACATAACGAATGTGTGGAAAAACTGTTATTGCAGAGCAAAACAAGAATGTATGTTTCCATCTGCTTTCTAAGGAAAATATTAAGTTTACATAACATAGCCTCTTGATTCTACTCTTGTTCCTACCTGACAAAAATATTTTCCATGACTTTAAATAAAAAACACTGTCCAAACAGCACGTGCGTTGCCATTCACAGAGCATTCACCAAACTATCTGCTGTGAACTCTGTTTGCTCTGTCACTTACACCGTTATGCCTTCAATTTGGAGAAATGGAAATGTTTTCTTTTGACCACTCCTCAGCATTTCTCCACTCACAAATGCATTATGATTATATTATGTGTACGCGTTGCTTAGTAACTCCAAATGAGTGGGCAATAGCTGAACAATGTTGGAACGTTTAATTTTACACTTATGCGGAACGACCTGATAGTGCCGTGCTGAGAGATATTTTAACTGGGCTCCTGAAAGATCCATCTTTCAAAGAGTCATTTAGTCGAGACAAATGGAATACCACAGCAAGGTGGTCACATTTTCCACAGTCACTCATTTTCCTCAGTCATGGATATAATTCATAGGGGAAGAGTGAAAGGAGGCCCATAGTTGGGAGGATTCTGATTACAGCCCCCAACATGAGACAGGCAAGGATATAGGATTAACAAGGATTTTCAATAATTGGTACAAGAAATGTTTTGTTTTTTTTGCTTTTATGTGTAAAAAGAAAATGATAAAACTTTATAAAAGCAGCAATATTAATTAGTAGTATATGCTCTGCAAAGGGGAGCAATTGTTCTTTCTAATAGATTTGATGAAACAAGTGTTTAAGTGTTTGGGTCTTTGGAGAAGCAGGCTCAGTAGCAGGAAGCAGATTAGCTTGTAATTACTCCAGAGAACACAGAACAGTCCAGCAGCAACAACTATGTCCAGCCTCATTTTTATCAAACAGTGGCTTTACATGAAGGGTTAGGACTGAATGTGATCCAATAGTCACCTTAACCAGAATGTAATAAAAGGCTAGCCATCACAGTCATATCTTACCATTCTTACCATTAGTTGAATATTATGACGACCTAACATTACCAAGGATTGCTGATTACTTTAGCTTTCTCAAAAGAATCTTTATTACCGGGCAACCAAATCTGTTAGTTGTAGATGTTAGTTACATGTAACATAGCTGTATGGATTCCACTAAAACAAAAGTTACTTTGTTTCACCGTCATATTACAGTTGTTAATCTTACATAGTGACAAATAAATACATCAGTAGACCCCAGGAATTTGATTGCTTCTTGAGCTGTTTTAAGTTTTCCATATGAGCCTTTATTTCCTGTTAATTAGCAGCAATAGCAGGATGCTAAAAGCTAGCTAGCTAGCAAGCTATCTTTTTAGTAGGTACACATTGTTGACACTAAGCAAATGAAAAATGGTAAAGTGGTTTTGTAATTTGACTTTGAAAAAGTGAGTTAGATTACACACACAATTGAATGCATAGCCACTGATTTAAATACAGCAGTCAGTAAAGTAAGTGAAAGAAAGCAAGCAGTAGTGAGCTTTCCTGAACCCATGAGCCAGTCATGATGCTGAGTGTTCCTTTACTCTCAAACCAATCACACCAGTGGGCCCTACAGCAAGGCCCTGCCACGGCTGCAATTAGACTCTACTGGCTTCCAAAACAAATGCACGCGCCAGCCAGATGAAAATCTTTACAACACAAGGCAATGGTGTTCATGTAAACACTACCACTTTTGTCCATGGGGGCCGCCATAACCCGCACAGTATGAGAGATTTAATTATATCTGGGAGATACCAACATACAGGATTGTTGACATTGGGCCTCTCAGTTCAAGCGTCTCTAGGGGGGCTACATGTGTTTGGGTAGCATGGGAACAGCCAGACTCAGTCTGGGAAAGGAAGCAGGCTGTCCATTGCTGTTGCACAATCCAATTAGCTGTGAGTTACACCGATAAGAAAACTGGACCAGATCACACAGAGGCTTTTTGTGACCAGTTGTGCATCTGTTTGTTGGCTGGTAAACCATTTGAAGCATCTTCAGCACAGGTTCTGATCAAGGCTTTTACCAAGGATCCACAAGGAAACAATAGTGATTCAAACAGCAGCATACAAGCTGGGGTATGTGCTTATAGAGCATTTTCTCTTTGCTTATCACTTTTGACCATGTTTTATATAATTGATGCATTTGTTGAATACAATACAACTCGTTTTATTAAGGTAAATAATATAAAAGGGATTAAATCTATATCAGTCTTAAATTTTCCACATGGTTCTTGAGCTAACTTTCAAATATCATAAATAAATATCAATATCAAATATCAGCATTTACATAATTTACTGTGTAACTGTTTCATGCAAGAAGACATAACATGTGTGCTTATTAAAAAAAAGATAGAAAGAAAAATCTTCCTCTTGCTGCATTCCCTGGGAACATCTGTTTTCGGTGTCTGCCTCCCATGAGATAAGTTCATTAATTTGTGGGAATGTCCAGGAAGCAGATGGCCACCACGTCTGTTTCATACAGAGTGTATTGTTTTTTTTTATTCTGGTTAAAATGTGAGGCTGGACTCTTAAACATGTTCAAAATCCTGCCTGAAAATAACAAAAATTGGTCAACATAAAGGTAGATTTTTTTAATTCAAGCAGTGACATGTCCAGGAAGAAATTGTTGCTGTAGGTCATGCATTGCATTTGTAATTTGGGTATGAGTTTAATCAATAGCTAGCAGCACTAGCAGTATAGTACTGCACTTTAGCACTCAAGTGGTGGTGAGGAGGTGGAGAAAATGGATTTTCCAGCTGGAGAAAGTGTGCCTGTGCACCTGGACATGACAGATATCCCAATTTGAGTCAGCAAAGATTTTAAAAATTACATTTTAGTTTTTTGTATAGAGGAAGCTGAGAACTCACTCTGACTCGTGCACATCCACCAGCCTTTTATCTTTTCTCCATTATATATGCATGAGAAAAAGCTGAACCCCCTTGTACAGTCTTGTTGTGAATTCCTCAACATACACAATTGATCTTTTTCTTCTTCTTTTTTTTTAGAGATGTTGTTGACTGCATACCTGTTGGCACTTATCTTTATCTGGACAGGTAAGCCAGAATAAACCAGGTACTTAGCTTGCTGGCAGAAGATTGAAGTTCAAATGATCATTAAATTATTACAAACTATAAAGCAAGAAGCCTCATTTTAGTGATATGACAAGAAAAAAGTACCCACAGCCCCCCTTTTACAGACAAATATCCCTTACAAGTCTTTAAAAAATGATGAATTAAGATTAATGTCAGCAAAATGTTTTTTAATATAACCATTGACTCAATTTTCATTCATATCTTGAAGTAAGAGGGACCCCTGTCTGAATTGTTATGCCATTTCTCCTTGCCAAAATTCAGCCCAATTTTATTTAGACCATTTGCTGGTTGGGATCTGGCATCTACAGCCAGAACCACCCACATTGAACTTATTGGGCTTTGTGTCCATATTTCTTGCAGTCTCTGGAGAGATCAGAACGCAGGTACAACTGGCTGAGACTCAGCAGACCAGGGCTGTGATACATGCAGTAGTTTTGTGGCTTGCTGAGTGTGTGGACACATATTTTCACACTTCATCTTAATTTCCAAATTTAGCCTCAGCCTGTTAGGGATTATTTTAACCATGTCTAAAACAGACATTAAGCAACTTTGCCTATGTCTATAAGTTTAACTATTTGTGCCCATTTTCTCCAGGGATGGCTGCGAAATTTGTTGTTCCACCATGTGACCGCCACATGTTTGATAGTGGTGTTGACAACTGCCTGACAGACTTCAACAAGAGCATGGAGACAAGTGGTTACCAGGGCAGGTGCCCATGGCCAACTGTAAAACGGTACATTTTACTTGCAGTTTCTCCTTGTCATCATTTAACAAATGCAGGTTCTGTAACTGTCACAGATAATAAACGTACTATTTTTGAACCAGGACCTTCAGTAGTTGGATCAAGATGCTTTTGAAAATGAATGTGTCTCATTAAGAAGGCTACAGATGTTAATTAAACATTTAAATCAAGAATCATTCAGACTTGGTTTTGGAGAGGTAACCCAATATTAATATAAGACATCCCTGCAGAAATGATAGTTGTGTGCAATTAGCAAACATATTTTTTTCAAATATGCAGCCTTCCACCAATGAGCCTTTGCTGTTCAAGCCCTACCATGCATGTGTTATACGATGCCATGTTGAGTGTAAACTGAAGGCTGGATAAAGTGACACATTACGCACATTTTACGGCCGCTTCAGTCAAGATATATGACCTCTAGTCATGGGAATGTCAGATACTTTACTGTTTCCTGGCTACATTTGGTGTTGGTCAAAGTTTCAGCTAATCACTCAACATTTAATGAAAAGGTGCTAGACTGTTGCTCCTGGGCTCATGTTTCCAGACAGCAGTTGTTTGTGGAGACTTTTACTCTTGCCGTGCTACCTACAACAGACTGCAGTTAGACTTTAATTATGGCTGTAATAATCCATATATTACTGTTAACATGGTTTGAGGCTAAGCTCCCATACAGCTCAAATGGTGTGTTAGGGTGGAGTGTCCATCATCACAAGCAGCCCAGCTTGTTGATGAGGCTTCTAGCTGTCAGGCTCAATTGAATCTCAGTGGATGTTTTCCACACTAAAATCTTGGTAGTGACAACCACTAACGCAATTTATGCTGCTTTAGTGAGGCTATGGTCGCTTCTCCACCCAGATGACATGACATGTCAAAAATTAACAGTGAAATGTAAGCTGCCCTCCAAACAGCAGTGGGTGATTTCTCCATTTGTGAGAAGCTTGGAGTTGCCAGGGCAAGATGATATTTTTGGCTCCCTTTGCATTATCTGAAATTGCTGAGTTTGAAGTTTCAATATTAAAGTTGCAGCTTATAAGACCACACCAGTCTTTAACTTTAATTTGAAATCCCATTGGTACATCAATCAGTGACAGCTTTCCAAACAATGGGGCACCCACTTCAGGAACTGCTGCTTGGACTAAATGGACACTGTCTTCAGTTCAAAGTCGATCCACTTTCTACTTCTTTAGAAATAATTATGGGTGTAACTTACACTGATAGTAAGAAAATAATTAATAATAGTAGGAAGAAGTAATTAAAAAATCCAGCTTCACTTTAGCAGCTTTGTTTTTAAAACAGACATTTAAAGGAATATTTTGGATTTTTTAATTGGGTTGAATGAGTTACATATGTATAATCAGTGTTTTACCCAAAAAGGCAGGACTGGCACAGAAGCTAACAGTGGACTGGGGCAGCGGGTACGACCTATGCTCTCTTCTGTCACACATTAAACAGGCTGGGTCACTGTTTCGGGATAATAAGATGGCTGGAGTCGCATAGCAGAGTGAGGTGTTTTTATTTACACAAAAAAAAGTGAAGCAGCATGCACAATAAAAAAGAAACTTTGGACGTCCACAGCAAAACAAATATGAGATCATGTTTTTCCCTCACCTGGAGTGTTCACGGTCAATCTCCAACTCTCTCTAACCCTCGCCACCTTGGCTGTCAGTCACCTATAAAGGCCAGGCCCCTCCCAAAGACCAACCAACTGCTAATTAAATTAATCATCCTTCCCTTGACCCCCATACATCTCTTAATGGCAGATCTCACTCAAATACAGATTATAATGTCAATATTCACAATCTCCAAAAACAACACTTTATGATAAAGGCCCAATTTGTACAAATCCTTCCTACCATAGGTAAAATCCCCTATGCCCCAGTTACACATGGTATGCTCCTGATTCGCCCTCAGGTGTGTGGCCACTGTAGCCTGTATAAAACACAGCACAAACGTTCAGCTCTGGTTCAGACCATAGGACAGTGGAAGCAGACATCAGGACATGCAGAAACACTTTTGAGTTAAGTCAAAATAAAGTGGAATAATGAAATCAAATGTTTGTGGCTTTTTTCATTCCAACATGGTATGGTACTTCCCTGTGTGGTCTGTAGTTCTAAGGCCTTGAGGTGTGTATTCTGAGCTGAAATATTGAACAATGTTTGTCCTCACCATGTGGTGTCTCAATCAGTGACATGGCTTTGTCACAGCCACCAAAGTCATTTGAAAAAAGCATTAATTTAACTTTGCAGAACATGGGAGTTGTTGGTCTACTGCTGCTGCAGTTGGTCAGATTGTTTGTGTTATTGTGTGACTTTGGTGTTATAGAGGAGCTTGAAACTAATTTAAATTAAAATCTAAATACAGGACTGATGAACACTATGGACAAATCTTAACTTTGTCCTGTGCCTTGCTCTCTTCCTTCATAGCACCTACAACCAACTGAAGGGTTGTGTGGATGACTGGGCAGCTGCGTCCTGGTGTCGGGGTCGTGGCTTCCTGGTGGACAGCGTCTTCTTGGAGGTACATAAGATGTACTTTAAGCTCTGTGGACAGATGCAAGACCCCCCGCTCACCACTCTTATCATGTTAATAGCACCTGCTATCATTGCCACACTCTTCCTGCCAATTCTCTGTTATAATCTCACCACTTGGAACACAGAGATGCCCAGCTCTTTGGGGCTCTGATGTGCTGAGCTGATTAAAGAAACTTGTCACCGCCACCTGTAGTGCAGGAAACAGTGTTGCCAACTCAAGTAGCTAGCACTATTGCTAAAAGTCAACAGTAAAATGAAGTGATTTTCACATTTGTCATTACTTGTAATTTGCATAAAACTGAGTCAATGCCTGATGGTGCTGGAGGAAAGGGAAAGACCCTGTGTTCTTGGCAGAAGAGCCTTGGACTGTGATTACTTTGAGCAGCATGCATGCCAGTGAATTACAATATCATTTTCACTTTTCTCCTGATGGTCTTAATAAGGCCTGATTGCTAAGTGTTTGAGATGACTGATTGCCATTTGTCCTGATCTAATCTTCACGAAATCCAAAATTGGGATTGCTTGCGATCACAAAATTTGGCACAACTAATAGTCCAAACAGCTACTATTTTGAAAATTAAGCTTAGGTTAAAAACTACTGCAATTTTTTCCTTCAAGTTATATTTTCACAAACTGTGAGCCACAGAAATTAGGTAAAAAACAGAAGTTACAGTAACATTTCACACGGGATGCGAACCCCGTACTTCTGGGTGAAGGTGACCATTGTTTAATATATATCTATCTATATATATAGATATATATCTATATATATAAATATTAGTGTTGCTAAGCTGAAGCCTTATGAACTATTAGTTTATTGAACAGAGAGTGATATATCTAGTGGGCTCAGAAAATTAAGAAAATGGTTCATGAAGTTTAATTTGTCCATCACAAATTCAAATTCAACTTTTTGTTTTTTAATTGCATTGTAAAACATTTGATTGCATGATATCACAGATGCACCACATGACTGGCTGATATTTCTTCCAAAGAAATATTAGCCAGTGTTTTTATTGTTAAACATGTTACATATACTGTATCTCAGTGGCTGAGTGGGTCATGAGGTTCTGTAAATCAGCAGGCATTAAGCATAACATACATTCTGAAGGCAGACATTTATACTCGACTGTCTAAATGCTTTCTGGAACTCATTATTCTGTCATATATGTTGAACCCCACCCATCTGGCACCTAATGATTCACTGCACTGTTTCACACGTCACTCCAGAAGTATATGTGGTCCTTGAATAATCTGTATTTTTTTTGCATTTTCTTTAGAATACAAAAACAATGATACTGTTTATATTTGAAACACATAATAAATATTTATTTCAGACAAAAAATAATGTTTTACAGTTGTTTGAAAACCTTTTTACAGCAATATTTAGA
>CAFUXE010000829.1:79117-131497 GCA_903364295.1 Serranus cabrilla | reverse complement strand
CTACCCACAGAGCCACGATGCACGCCAGCTGGATGATGGTGAACATGTTCATCCGCCATGTCTTCACCTGAAGCAACACATATGTGCTGGTTAATAGGTGGAAAATCAAAAGCACAGACCACAGTAAAAAAAGTGTACACTGGCACCTATGTATTTCTGACTGAATAAAAAGAAACTTCACGTCCCAATCTGGGACCAATCTCAACAATTTTATGGTATTTTACCTCTGGTTTTATTCTAAATATGTTTAGCTTGATTATACAATTTACATATTTTCTTAAGTATAAGGATTTTCTTTTCAGTGTTGCAAAAATGCAACATTACAATACAATAAAAACATTATAATATTCAAGCAATTGACTGATGTAGTAAAAGTTTGAGAGGTGAAAAAAAAATCCAATAACAATTTATTTTCTTTCATTTTTGTCAGTGACTTATAACTCTAAAACCTTACAGGGGTGTCAAACTGATCCAGTAAAGGGCCGCTGTGGCTGCAGGTTTTTGTTCCAACCAAGCAGGAGCACAGGTGATACTGATAACTAATCAACTGAGTGAAGACAGTTCAGGTGATAGGATGATTGGATTCAGGTGTGTTTCTGCCACTCTGCCCTTTCCTGGATCAGTTTGAAACCCCTGTTCTAGATGACAAAAAAACTAATTATAGTATGTCCAAAAATTGGTCATAGTGTAGTTCACCCAAAAATGCCTAAAAATGCTGTTGGACCTGGGTAATAGTATAGTATATCCAAAAATATGAAACAAGAAACACTATATTATAGTGTGTCCATAACTGGAAAAAAAAAGGCATACTATATTATATTTAAAAATCTCAAAAGAAAAAGACCTTATTATAGGATGTCCAAATGTTGATTTTTGTCCAAAAATTTCCATTCTGTAAAATGCTTACAAATGCTATAAGTGTTATACTCTGTGAAAACATAATACAGCATAATATGTCCAAACATGGCAGGAGCACAGGTGATACTGATAATTAATCAACTGAGTGAAGACAGTTCAGGTGATTGATTGATTGGATTCAGGTGTGCTTCTTCTTGGTTGGGGACAAAAACCTGCAGCCACTCGGCCCTTTACTGGATCAGTTTGACACCCCTGCCTTAAACAGACCAAATGTATTTGCTTTTTAAATGTGCTGTATATACATTTTTTAATCCATTGAGTCATCAATGCCCTTTATTATCTGGACTGTATTGGACATAAAGGTTGTGATATTTGTAAGTCAAGTTTTCAAAAAAAATCCTCCAAAACAAACAAGCACAAAAAAGAGAGAGAGAACCCAATAACCCCCCAAAAGCAAAGCAAACAAAAAACATCACTGTCTTCCTAGAAAGGAGAGATAAAGATCAACATCAATGAAATCAATGCTTGGCTGAACAAATTGAATCCCAGACTGCACCCCTACATGAAGAAAATCTTACATGTTTTTGGCTCCATCTAGTGGAAAACCCTGCATCCAAACAATAAAGTTGTTCTTCATACTGTACTAAACAGTGTTGAGTTTTACCACACTTGTTCCCTTTTCCATGTCCCTTGGAAGTAGATGAAGTTGTGCCAGAAATCTCAATTTTCCCTCTGTGTTTAATGAGTAAGCATTAGTTTAGCATTGTGTAAGATAGTGCTTAAAGTTATTATTCTATTGTCATTTATCATGTTCGCCTTGCCCCCCTAAAGTAGAAGTATTGTGTTGTGTTTGCATGATAGTTTCCTGCTATGTACCCAGTATCCTGCTTATTTTTAGGTTCAGACTTGTATTTTGTGTTTCTACAAGAACAGGTTTACAAAAACCCATTATCTTTCTCATACTGTCTGTCTGATTAGTCCAGTATTCCCCTGAATGAAATACTGCCTTTTAGCACCTGCCATAGTTGTGACATCACACATAACTCAAACTTATCTGTGGATTGAGCATTTTATCCCCCAAAAAAAAGACATGGAAGTCTCACTTTCTGACACACCAGTCAATCAGAATGCATATTAATTGTATTCTTTCATTTTCACTATGCATGTTGGAAGTACTTGTAACTCTCTGTTGTTAGAGAAATGAGAGATTTGCTTAATGTATCATGTATCATGCAGACACGGATGTGAATAATCTCTATCAAACCAAGCTACAAACCAAACTGCAGGGAACTGGCTTCCCCGACTCTGCTACAGTTACCACTCTGCTGGGTTTGGCTTCTCTATCCTTCCACTAATAATACAACACAAGGGTATGTCAACATTTTTATTGCGTGTTACCTTGGTGACGTAGATGTGGTCTGGGTGATGCTTGGCGGGCGTGCACATGAGTGTGATGCGTTCATACAGTTGGATGCCTGTCAGAGAGGTGACCCCCATGTACAGGAAGATGCCAAAGAGCACAGCCAGAGGGATGAGGCGGAGCACGTCTGTCATCACTATGGACATACCTGATGAGAGAAAGAGCTTTAAAGTATAATGTATAACGTGTGCATTATACTTTGTTGAGTTGCGTATTGTTGTTATTGTTCCAAATGCTTAAAACCAAGAGAAATAGGTCATTTTAATCAAGGACACTCTTCATCTTATTCCCTTTGTGCATGTGTCAGCAGTGTAGTTGAGTGCCAGAAGCTGTCAGAAAGTAACCTTTTTATCCAGGCACATTTTTACGATACACTTGGGCCTTTGTTGTTTTTAACTCCACATGTTATATTATTCTAGTGATTGGACGTCTGGATCTTAAGATTTCAGAGAAACGAACTTGGCAAACATCAGCGGCAGCTCAGCACCAGTCCTTTTGCTGATGTGCTGAAGTGCCTTGGAGAAACACAGATTTTAAATGTGAAACTGCTGCACTCAGGAGATCTTGTGAGGATAGTTTGGTTATTGGTAAAAACCTCCTGAATGTCTCAATTTTAAATGATCAGAGAAACAAGCTGAGCAAACGTTAGCAGCAGCTCAGCTAGTTGCCCCTAGTGGCTTTATTAGCATTGGTCACTGGTAAGTGATCTACCGGTTTTAATCGCATGGGCTGTTTGTTCTGGTGAGGATAATTCGGCTTCTGGTGAAACCCTAACCCTAACATCTGAGAACAGCACTAATGAAATGCTGATTTTTTTAAGATGAAACTACTTTATTCAGAATTTTTTACAGGTTTCAATCAGTGAGTCCATTTGTTGTCAAACAACTTGAGCTACCATTCAAATCCTCCAGAAGGAATTCTAACCAGGACGACAGAAAAAACTATAGACTATTGCAAGTTTAAAGGTGATGTTTTTAATAATTGTACTCTTTTTGAGATAGACGTGATCAACAATTTGCAACTGTGGGGAGAAATATTTATTCAACAAGGGAACAGCCCTCATGGTAAAAGTCAATGCTGTTTATTTGAAACACATTCACTGTTCAGCTGCTTTGGTTGAAACACTCTTTGGGCTGATCCAAAAAGTCTTATTCCTAATCCAAACAGCATTTCAATCAAACAAAAGCTCAACAATCATGATGAGTCATTATGGTTGTGTACCCAGACTGGCTCAAACTATACTTAAGACTACTTTGGGAACCCTACCTTAATTGAAACAAGATATTCTGTTTTCATCCACTGACTTGTACCATTTTTGCCAGCACTGTTGCAATGACAGACGCTGCATTTGGCGTTTAACAATTTTCATTTGGAAAAATGATGGTTTCAGTTCATTTTGAGGACAATTTGTAAACAGAATGTAAAATCCTCTTAAGCTGCTGCAAAGGCTGATTCATACTTCATGAATGTCTAGACATGCAGGAGCAGTGGAAGTGACACTCTGTACCTTTGAGCTCATGTTTTCTTTCGAGACAAATAATTGCCTGGAAATTCCAGCACTGTAATAATGCTGAAGAAAAACACAACCATCACGGCCGGATAATAAAATAGAAAAATGACTCTGGAAGTGGTCAGTAGTTCGGATTCCTCTTTTCCAATAGCTCCTTCCAGATGCTCTGTTGTGTGTTGATGTGATTTGTTTATTGGGACTTTAATTTGAAAGAACTGTTTTGTAATTAAAGATGTCGTGTGGGGGATTTAGAGGACTCTGTTGGCAGAAATGGAATATAATATTCATAACTATGTTTTCATTTTTGTATAATATTGACTGACACGAGTTGTGCTAAGAATGAACCCTTGTTTCTACAGTAACCCATAAAGGACCAACCAAACCCTGGCTCTGTGGTCCTGGACTTGGACTTTAGTTGGACTTCAAGCCTGATTTTTGGGACTTGTGGCTCGTCTTGGACTTTTATGATTCGTACTTGGACTCAAAGCCTGATTTTCAGGACTCTGACTTGGACTCAGACTCGAACATATTTTATATATGCATGACTTTGTCAAGAATGCATATTAAGACATGGAACAACCACGTTATAAAGTTGGCTTTGGAATGTGATCATGTGATTGGCATGTCCATGTGATCAATTTGTTTGGATTTTGGAAGCACTGGTTTTATTTTGGTACAATATAAACTCTGAAATGGTGACAGTGTATCATTATGTTAATGAAGACCTTTTTTATTTGTATAACAGCTCTTTGAAGATGCCACAATGAAGAACTTTAGGCAATCTTTGAAGCCGATTCAACCTTGATGACTTGGACCCGTGACTCAGACTCTTCTTGGTGACTCAGACTCCATATAAGATTCAGGAATTGATAACTTGACTTGGGCTTTTCTTTGGTGACTTAGACTGGGGACGTGAGTCTGACTTGAGAATTGGTAACTCGACTACAACAGTGCTACAAGCTTGGCAAGGGAGGGGTAAGAATGAGGTACTTTTCTGTACTCAAAGACGCTTTACAGAAGAAAGCAGACATCCACAACACCGCTCCTAAAGTCTTGTCGTTGTGTTTTTGTTCAGGCAAAAAAAAAGACACCACTTTCTTTCCTCTTACCAACAAGAACAGCTACAAGAAGCCCAGTCAGCCTCTGTTCCTTCACCTCCTGGATCATGGGCTTCTCGCCGGGCGCCGTTGCTTTACTCATGACGGTGAGGGCGTTGACATGAGTGACGGAGCGCACGGTGGCGGCAGTGAGCCACGGCAGACCGAAAAGAGGACAGAAGGCTCCCAGAATGACGATGAGCAGAAGATCCAGGTGGAAGCCGGAGCCTTTGACCAGGCGACGCTCCTTCTTACTGACTATCAATCTGACGGGTTGGAGGAAAAATGAGATGTGATATAAAAAGTACACCTTTATATTCAACACATTTTCTATACCCAGAAGATTGCCACTGTAGATAATTAAGCAGTACGTACGAAGTGATCTGAGTTTCCATAAAAATGAGGATGAAGACAAGAATGGCAGGAACAATAGAAGCTCCCATCATCCAGGTGGGGAAGGGATGCTTGTCACCGAAGGGACTGATGAACCAGCCTCTCTTATCAGGGGAGGTGACGGAGAAGCCTGACGGCACATTGAGTTTCTGAAAGGAAAATGCAAATCATTTTAGAGAAAAAAGTCTGAAATTATTGGAACAGTAATTATTAAGCACTTCAGCTGGAGTTGTGAGTAAAGTAATTGACGTTACAGTTACCTGTGTGTAAGTATCAGTAATGGAGTAATCCACCAAAACTGACACCAAAATTGAGATGGGGATGCCAAAGTCACCAATGATTCTTCTGGCCTTTGAGATATTTAAAAAACAATCATCAGTTAGATTAAATCAGCATTCAGTTCATGAATATGTAAAATACAGGATTTTCTATTGCATGTATTTGTGACAGAATCTTGTAGTAGCAACTACTTGTACATTTGAGGGAATAAACCTGACAATATTAAAGTATTTATACGACTGTTTTAATGCTACTATGAAAGCTATAGAGTGCAATTTATTATAAATGTCACACAGCAGCAAAATCTTGTTACACATCTACTCGTGTGACTGACTAAATTTGGACAATTATTCACAGAGTGTAATAAAATACACCATCAGAACTTAATAAAATATATGGTGTTTTTGAAAATATACGGAAAATGATTTGACCCACGTGAAAAATGTAATTGGTTTCAAAAGGCCAGAATTCTCAAAATAAAGTGAGAATTGCCACTTTAATCTTAAGACATTACTATTACTAATTCAATACTATTACTATCATATGATGTGACTAAAGTCCAAATTCTTACTTTAATATTTTATATATGTGACCCCAATCCTCTTCCCTGGAAATTGATTCTTTTGAGTTTTTGACCTTTATTGGTGCCATGTAGCAATCTTTATTAAAGTTTGTCCCTTCTGTTTGTTTTAAACAAGTGAAAAAGGACAAACATGCTCATGTACAGTGGTGGTACATGTTCCTGCCCACTTCACAATATTCCACTGATAAACTGAGGGTTGATAAACCAGTGATGTGCAAATGAAACTTCATGAACCCTTTTCAATAATTACTGAGCCACACAGATGGTACTCCTGATTTAAAGAAAAAGCTGAGTGATGGTAACTGAGTGTGCTTTCAAGTCCTTGTTGAACAGAAATTGCCATCTAGTGGGCTGAAAAAAGCTTAATCTACACATCGTAGCAATTGGGGAAAGAAGAAGTTTCAAACTCAGGCGTGTTTTAATGCCCATGAGAAGCCTGACATCCACTGTTTTCAGAGAATCATTAAAGAAGGGTACCTTGCCACCCAAAAATCGACTGTTTCGGAATTTCCTGAGGAAGAAAGCAACAAAGAAAGTGCCCATCATGAGGACCAGAGACAGAAGAGCAGTGTTGGGCTGGTTGAAGACATCAATTTCATGAAGCACAGTGGCTGGGGTGAAGTCACTGGGGTACATTGCCATCAGTGGATGTTCTTTAAACACCTGGAAACAACAAGAGAGTCCCAGTCTTTCTTAATGTTGGGATATATGCAAAAAAAAAGGATTTCACAGTCCAAATTCTTATCGAGCTCAGTGTGCTATGCCATATCTGGGCTTGTTACCTTAAAGAGCTTGGAGAAAGTCTCATAGATGAAGATAAGGGAGATGAGGAAAGCAAAAATCTCCTGGGTAAAGGGTGAGATGTAGCGAACAAGGAAGCTGCCCTCTGCTGCCACAATCACCAGCACGATAAAGATGAGCCAGAAACCAATCCACACACGACCAGTCAGGTACTCAAAGTTGTGTGCCTGACAGAACTGTGTGAAAAGACACAGACATGTTAATTACATGTTCAAGGAAAACAAAATAGTTCCACAAAATGTGGAGTATGTGATGTGCTTTCAGTACCTTGTAGTAGGCTTCTTCAAACACCAGTAAGGGTCCTGAGAAGCCTATGATGAGCAGCGGCTGACCAGCAAGAAGTGAGAATATAACTCCAAGAGTTGCAGTTGACACAATAAGCTCAGTCACTCCCATCATGCCCTCTGTTTTCTCTCCTGTATGTGAAAAAGGCAAAAACCACACTTCAAAGCACATCGACCAAAACAACGTAGAACACGAACGCCTTGTGGTCTCAGTTTCATTTTACCCAGCAGGCCTCCGAAGGTGATGGTGGGCGACAGTGCTGCAAAATAGATGAAGATGACGGCAGCGACGCACTGCATGTCCACGGCGTCTTTTAAGTCGCTGATGTATTGTGGGTAGCGTCGGCGGATGTCGTGGATCAGGCCTCCGAAGGGGATCCCTGAGCGCTTTAGTGGGTCCACCTCCTGGTCTCCCTCCTCCTCCTCCTCTGGACTCACCTCTAGGGGGGTTACAGGCTCAATTACATGAAGAACCTACTGCTGATTTTCATCATGATAATACAACACAATATATACTATAGTCTGGGTTAAAACTCTGATTCTGATTGGCTGCGTGTGTCCATTAATTGCGGAGACTTTCTGGAATGATCTGTGTTCGCATTGGTGCCTCCTGCAACCCTAGTAATTGAACATTTGGCTTGGGAAAGAGGCTCTTTAGAGACTTGACAGAGTACCTTTGTTGTTCAGCTCCATTCCAGATGAGGAGTGGTGCCTCTTGAGCTCTCTTTCTTTCCTCTTGCGCAGCATCTGCTTCTGGAAGTCGGCCACTGTCTTCAGGAGGTCTTTGCCCTCCACGTCTGAGGGTGGAATAACGATGCTGCAGTCCAAGAATTCATTGATACCATTCAGGAGGTCTTGTCTGTCGTCAGCAAAATAGGCCACCTCATGGAAGTTCTGCAACAAAATACAATTGAATGTCAACACAGCAGTGAATTTAATGCAACACAAAGGCATCCAAGGGGCTGTTTCATAAATTATTCTGAGGGGGATAATTAGTAGCTTTCTTTTGTATCTTTTCTCTTGACTTTCAAATGCGGGGCTGTCCTCTTTGAAAGACATTTCTGGGACAGAAAAAACTGTCCATATCAACTCTGAATCTATTTTTTAATGTTTAAGACTGTATAAATGACACCATTTCAGTTTTCTGTGAATCAGTCTTTTGATCATCTGATTGAAATGTGGTTTTCCATATTTTAACTTATACATCTACCTTGTCGGACATGAGAGTGGAGAAGGAGCGTCCAATTTCATGATAGTCCACACTGGACTGACTGGGACCAAGCAGGACAAAAATAAAGCGGACAGGGACGGGGACCTCCAGGACAGACTCCAGCAGTACAGCCTCATTCAACCTGACAAAGGCCATGGCTGGCTGCTCCAGAAACTCAACACAGCCTGGCAGGAAGCAACAAAAAACACAACAGCTTTAGTTATTTGAGATTTTTTACATTTCTCCATTGGTGATGACATATTTGATAACATCTGTGATTGTGCTTTTGGCTATGAGTAAGTTTAACACATTTTCAAATACTTCAACAAGTGGATCTTCATAATGAATCTCCTTCCTCTGGCATCTTGTAAAGTGCTAAGATATTTGCCAGGCTTTTTAATTTAACCAACAGGGCCATCTAGTGGGGTCAACAAATACAACTAATGCAGTGAAGCCTCATTTGGAAATCACTACTATTTATTGTTTTGTATTGAGTTGCAGATTGTTGGAGATGTCCACTCTTTACTAATGGTTTTTATTTTAATTTTTTAATTTTTTATTTTTTTTATTTTTTTTTTTTACAGCTGGCCTACTTAAGCTTGCCAACGTTAATACTCTGAAGAAGAGTGTCATTAATGCACTGCTGTCATAAGCATCTTGTCAATAAGGGTTTTTGGACCAGATGAATTTTTCATAGAAAAATCTAAGAAGAAGTCTAAGAAGCCACTTTTTTTGTGTGTCCGCACTGCAAAAACTAGAAATGACTTTGATTCCTAGAACACTGTTCTGAGGAACCTTTTTTTTTTTTTTTACAACTTTTGTATTTTTTTTTACTACACAGCCCATAAGGCAGATATATATCCAACACTCGGTCAACCTACATTGACAGATAGCTCCAGGTAAGGGGAAAAATTAGCATTTTTGGGGTGTATTTGGGTTGAACTGTCCCTTTAAGGCGAAATCAGGACATCCCACAGATTTACAGAAAATGCTTTCCAGGTCTGCAGGGGGCTTAGCAAAGCCTCTTACACTGAAAACCACAGTAGCGTACAGAAAAATACACACAGAAGTAGATACCATTAGGGGGCAATATGACATGACTATGATGTTATCCTGATGTAATTGAATTATTTCAATCCTGTATTTGAGGCCCATGGAGAATTTACAACAGGCGGAATTATTTCTCAGCACTTTCTAAAAACAGAAAAGAAGAAAAGACATAATTCCTCTAACTAATCTACTTTGTCAAAACCCATGGAGCTTACCGACTAAAACAATGACAGCTTCGGCATCTTTGGGAATCTTGGCAAGGAGTTTCATCGATCTGGCTGCAGCTGGATGGCTCTCAGGAGGCAGAGGGTGGAGAGATTTCTTGGAGAAAGAACAGAACCGAGATTATCCAGTTTGTTGCTCCAACCAACGTGATGTGACACCATAACATAGCATGGGACCAATAACGTGAACTTATTGTGGGAATAGCAATGTATGTGTGGATAATAATACTCTAATGGCCCTGCAGAAGTCATTTTAAACCGCACAACTGGACGCTTGGTTCTTTATGTTTGAACAAAATGTTTTTAATAGGCTGTTTTAAATTTGCCAACATTTGAAGCCACAGGGAGCATTAAGTTTTCACAGTTAATGCATAAAGAAGCCTTAACTAGAAGCACCTGTAAGCTGACTAAGAACATAATTCAACACATGTGGCACAGAGAGGCTTGCTTTCTGCAACTTCAAAAACTACCTACATGACTCCTGACCTCATGGAAGGGTGTTTCAAAGAACAATACGAGAACCACAGGCCTCACATCAGGAATTTAGTGTAATCATGCTTAAATCTCTGCTTACTGCTGATTCTTAGAACTTAATGCAAACCATAAACTAGAACAAGACAGCTCAACTTGACTTTTATCTCTGTCCATTTAGATAGCTGAGTTCAATTACCCTTGTGTATTCTTGTCAAAACTAGTTAATCGCTATTATTGGCCTTTGTAAACTATATTTACTGGCCTGTCTGCCTGCATTGTTTCAACTATGTCACAGTCTATCATCACTCAGATCACACATCTCACATCTCTCACCACCCGACAAAACAAAGGTGTGAACCAGAGGGAATGCTGTAGAGTGAAGGACAAAAAAATGCCAAAAAGAAATGGGGAAGAAAACTTACAAAAAGGCTGACAAACACATCTTGTTTTGGGTCGTACACCGGCCCTTTGTTGTCCGGATGCTCCTCCTGCTCTTCAGCCACCAGAGGCAGATTACTGTCCTGAACGTTGTTGTGATTGAAGCTGCCATGAAGACTGCTGGATGAATGGTGGCGGTGAAATCGATGTTTCAGATCACTTGGATGGCTGTGGGGGAAAAAAAATAACACAAGTAAGAGCAAAATGCTAAACTTAGCAGGCTAAATATGCTAACAAAGGAACAATGTTGACACGCTAATGTTTAGCCTCTTAGGAGTAGGGTTAGGGTTAGACCACAATTCCTTTTGAACCAAAGATCTTTAAGGCATGTATGTACGAGGTTCCATTCAAAAGGTTAGGTCCTAGTTTCTGAAATTGTGCTCGTTTAGCATGCGGGTAAAATACATACTAAACTGCAACAGCAAACAAAAAAGCACATTTTCTGGTCCGACCCCACCCTTATTCCTATCCATCAGTTTGGTGGAGGGTTTTAAGGGGTTACAAATATTGACAAGGGTCACAACACGTTTTAGTGTGTTAGCATACTCAAATTTGCTAATAAGCACTAAGCACAAAGACTGATGGGAATAGCATTAGGTCTATCAGCAGTTGTAGGATAATTACAAATGGAAAGTAAGAGGATCAACAAAGTAATTAGGAACCATAAATATCTACACCAGATTTGCCAGATGCCAATCCATCCAGTTAATGTAACAACGGTTCTGGATAGTGGAAAGCAGGTATAATGGGAGAGCTCTGGGTCTGTAAACCAATGCAGAAGAGCATTACCTGCATTATTTATAATGGCCAGCAGGGGTTGATTCCAATGGTTACAAAAAGAAGTCTGATCGTATAGAACTCTATGTGAAAAAGACTAAATCTCATTCAATATATTTTTTCAGTTCGGCTACCTTGTGGTTGACTGGTGTGTTTTCAGTTGATGAAAGTTAATTGGAAATCTTTGGTTGCCTGAGAATGTCTTCTTGTTTTAAGGCTGTTTTTTCACTTACCATCATTAGCATCAAAGTAATATCACATATAACATGAAATATGGATGTATGTTGCTATATAAGTGAACTAACTTAGCATTCTCCTGCCCAGCTCCACCTTCTAGTCCAAATTTATAGTCACTTCTGGTTCCAAAAAAACAGGATGTGGCCGCCAAAATGTCATACCATAGTGGACATACCTACTGTGATATTGTGGACAGCTGTCTTTATAGTCTATGGTCAAGCTTTGGTTCCCAAGCTTAATGCTCTTTATATTTCTATATTTCTATTCAAGTATCAGAAAACCTCAACAGGAATGTGTTTCTACTAGTTTTCTCTCCAGCCTGAGGATTAATGAGAATATGATATGAATTATGATAATGCAGTCTTTGCTTAGAAAAAGAAAAATCACTATCATTATTTAATTAAGAGTGCTGCAGGATCATTTGGAGTCTAGAAATGACAGGCACCACTGTGGTTCTTCATATGATCATATCTGTTTATTCAACATGTTGAAGAGCTTTACCTCACGCAGATGCAATTCAGCTCATAAATTTAAAAGTCATTAACAAAATCCTTCCAAAGATTAACCACTTTACAATTCAAGCGAATTTGAAATATTTTACAAGGAAATCTAAGTTTGCACATTCTTTTAAAAGTTATATTTGTAATAGAACAACAATAAAACAGCCAGAGACTAATCTGTGTAACCTTATTATCTGTGCTTTTGTGCATGTGAATGTGAGAATATTTTCTCCCTTTTAAAGAAAAGTATTTAGTGTGTCACAATAGCCAAGTTATTTAACATTGCTTCATGACCTCACTGCTCAATCCAATGGTGACATCACCTCATTAGGCCCACACGGTCCAACAAGACGTCGCCGAGACAAAAGAACGAGGTGTGACACTGAAGGGAATTGCACTCGAGTCGTTTTCAGAGGATCTCTAAAGTGGTCGGAGTAAGCAGTGAGCTACATTTTAGCAGCACCTCAATGTGTTTCTTTCCACGTCATAAATCTGATATCTCAGACTAGTGATGACTCTAATGACAGAGGGCTTTTTTCTCCCCAGTGGAAGCAGCCAGTGACATGCTGGGACTTTATGTGGAAAGGCTGTGAAAGATGGAATAAACGCATGTTGGCCTGCTGCTAAGAATGTCCGCTGGATGGCTTACTTTGTATGCATCTGCTGATTCACTACGTGTGTCCAAAATCCATCCCGTGCATGTAAGGTTTTAGTGAAACAACACATTTTCTTCACTACAATGTTAGAAGAACCCCGATTCCAAAAATGTTGAGATGTGTAAAATGTAAATAAAACAGAATGTGATAAATTGCTAATCCTTTATTACACATATTTATTTGAAAACAGTATATTTTATTCTTAATATAACTTTTTTGTAAATATGTACTCTGAATTTTGAATATGATGCATTCTGTTTTTATTTCTATTTTACATAGCATCCCAATTTCTTTAGAATCAGGGTTGTAATATTGAACAATTGGCTATAATCGACTGCCCTACTCCAAACTTTTGAAGTGTCATCACACCAGTGCATTGTCCATGCAAAATTACTGATCAAACCCAGACTGTACCATTCTGGATTAACAGAGGGGGAGACACAAAGATAATGCTGGACCAGTGGCTTAGGAGAGCTGCATACAAAGACACAAGGATAAGATAAATTCCTTGGAAAACTTAAACAAGCAAGAAAGCAGAATAGCAGAATAGATGCAGAATAGCATTTAACGTGACACCTGAAATACATAGTGACACATTTGTATTTTTACAAATGGCATGGCTTCTCTTTCCTCTGCTAATTTAACTTGACAGCCGACATTTAGTTCACTTGTTGTTTTGGTTATATAACTTTGAAAAATCTATAATGCACTATATGTAGCACACTAATCCATTGACCATGTGTGTTAGGTCAGTTCAGCTGGCATGCCAATGCAAGCGCAGATCAATAAGTGGGGACCATTTGAGCGAGCTACAGATAGCGTGGAGTTGACATGTCACATGAATTACATGTACATGCTTGTGTGTATTTCACTCTGTATTTAGCAGTGTGCGGAACGTTATGTAACTATCTTCTCTGGTGTATGTATGTACAAATGGTCAGCTGAGTTGAATTTGTGCCTCTTTGGTTTTCTAGCAGTTCTAGTCACTAATTCCGATTTAAACTGAGATCCTGACACCTAAAAACAAGTTGTGGTGTCCCATGACAGCCATGTACTCACATACATGCTGTCGGTTTAACAGCATCACTCCCAATATTATACAGCCACATCATCTAGCTTGATACCGACCGTGGGTGATGAGTCGAGCTGGAAAAAGACTTCTCATCAACCAAAAACCTCAAAGGCTAAAATAACAGCTGACCCCGTTGGTGAGAAACCTTTGGAAATGAATACACCCAAATAGCTTAATGTTTAGTCATTCTGCTTTCATCCTAAACCCTAGGTTTTAAGCCTGTCTCATCTCAGACCAAACATTTTAGACACATAATAATGGATCTGGATTTATTCAAAGTAAGAAAATTCTTAGAAAACTGGTTTATATGTTATTACAAAGCCTGTATCACTGTATTATTTATTCTTGGTGTGCAGTTACGAGCACTGAATTGAAATATCCACTCTTTTGTGTATGAAATAGAAGTAAGTCTGACAGTGAAACCAAAGGTCTCAATAAATGCAGAGATTAAAGGGCAAGTATAGCTTTCACAAAGAAGAATAAGGCTTTTAATCTGAAGGTCTAGGCTTTAAGACCCAGTGCAGTTACAGCACAGGCTTAACATTTGCAACTTAGTCAGCCCTGGGGAAGTACACCGCTTGATGAGCCAAGTGTTGTTAAATGTCACAATTCGGAAATTCCCTGTTCAGTTTTCCTGAGTTTGCCTTTTTCTAACAACCTCCACTGCAGGATGATGATTAATGAGGAGGAGGAGGAGGAGGAGGAATAGGACTAGGATTGTGCTCTGAATGATGCCATGCCTATGATCCATGATCAAAATGTAAACTGAGGCTGCATCCATACTAACATATACTGACAGGTCTCTTCATACATTGATAAAGAAACAAACAGTCTTCTTACTTTGGTATCAATTGTAATGAAATCAAGATTTCTATATATGGTCATCTGCTCCAGGCATGCTATTGCAGCATTTACCTCACATACACTGCTACATGTAGCTATACGCTAACGTTTAAAAAAACTTTAATCATGGTTGCAAATGTTGCTAATTTCTTCCCAATTTTGGATCACATTTCTGCTGAAACATGTTTGATTATGTAGTTTTTTGTTTAGAAACCTTTCTTGGTGATTTCTCACAGCAGAAACTGCCGCTACACTCCATTATAGTCATTCTAATGAGACATGTAGCTACAAGCTAATGTAGCGGAAACCTGTCATTTTGGTTGCAGATGTTGTTCATTTCTCCCCAATTTTGGATCAAATTAACGCTGGAACATGTTAGATTGTGCTTTTTTTATTAGAATGGTAGAAAGTGTTGCTATACTGCCTTACAGTCATTATGATGCTACATGTAGCTGCAACTTAACGTCCGGGAAACTTTTGGATCACATTTCTTCTGGAATATGTTCAGTAGTGTGGATTTGGTTTAGGGGGCTTTCATTGTTGAATTTTCACTGAAAAAAGTGCTATTATACTCCATTACAGTTATTTCCCTGGCCACAATGACAGACAGTACACAGAAACCAAGAGTATTGGGGCAATAGACCTTGACCATACATGTGGATATGTAAAAACCTATAATACTAGTATAAACCTAAAAATGAGCACAGCATGCCCCCTTTGACCGACTGTGTACTAAAACAAATGTTCTCTTTGAGAAAGGTACATTAAATTAGATTTCCTCTGTGAGTGTTGGCTTGGCTGCTGACCTGTGTTTGAGAAGCAGTGCCCGGAGGACACTGGGTCTGTCCTCAGCTCTGATCTGATCAGAGATGATCATCGTCTCTACCACTAGATGGGCTATGCCGGGCAGAGAGTTCTGCTCCAGGTCCAGAAGGATGGCACCTAAGGAAGGAAGGGACAGGAAGATAACGATCCTGCTGCTATTGGCTGCTATTACAAAACTGTTGAAAACTGATCCACAACCAGCTTGGGCCCAAATGTTGCATGTCTACATACTGTCAACTCTGACAAGAAGGTCATGTTTGTTTATTTGTCAGCAGGATTACAGAAAAATTGCTGGCATGAGTTTCATGAAACTCTGAGCAGATCGGAATAATGGGGCAAATACATGACTTTCTTTAAAGGGGACATGTTATAAAAAACTACTTTTCTTGAATGCCTACCAACCCACAAACTGTAAAATAATACAACCCAGTCAGTTTTTGTGGGCCGCCTGAATTAGAAAACATGGAATTCAATAAGCCTCTCTGCACATGGCTTAAAAAGATGCACCCTTTTTTTTTCTCTGCAAGCCAATCAGAACAGACTGGGCTTTTTGGGACATGCATTATATCCAAGCAGACAGTATGAGGAAACAATGTGATTTGTGAGCATTAAAGCATGTAAACATGTTCCAGAGGAAACCAAAAACACAAGTATGAACCCCAAAACTGGGCATAATATGTCCCCTTTAATTTTGTAAAATAGGCCAAAAACAAACTGGATGGGTTTTGCTTCTTTTTGTATATCATGTTTATCTTTGCGGATTCTATTCCAGCTGCACATGGAACCCATAAGTAAACCGTCAGACTGGTGCTATGAACATCTGCCTTGCTGTACGCATGCAGGAGCTGTTTACCCTGCGTGATGGTGCGGCGCAGTTCCAACAAGCTGCGGAAGGAGAGCGAGGCCACATGAGGTTTGCCCCAGCGATCCGTCTCCTCCTCCACGTCCTCCTCAAACTTGATCCAACGGGCCCGCTCCTTCCAACGCATTTCATGGTCCTTCTCCACAATCAGCTCGTTCAGCTCCACAAACAACTGCAGATAAAGTAGAGCAGACACATAAGCATTACAATCTGTGATCCCTCCTCTCACTTTGATGTACAGTGTAAATATAATGAGGTCTATTTTACTACACAAAACACCAGCACAACCACAGTTTGGCTTTTTCTATGTTGGGTAGTTTTTAAACCAAAACATGATATTATACTGATAGGAGAATAAATTCAAAGACAGCTAATCCAATGACACATTCGGCACACATGTTTACGAGGAGCAGCTAAGCTAAGTGGTTTGGAACCAGCAAAGAGTGGTTTGGACTGAAAGAAAGTCAATGGTTTGGAGAGTTAGTCACATTTCAACATGGAATTCATTTTTAGAAAACTGATGTGTTTTTTGCTGTCAAACTGAGGTGAAACATAACGAGCAAGTTTCTATCCAAGTCTCATCAGGTCAGTAAAGAGGCATGTGCTTAAACTAAGAAAACACTCAAGAGGACTTGGACTTTAAAAGTCTTACATCATCTTATCAACAAGTATACACTAATCAATATTTTTGTATCAACAATGTATCACATGGCTGTAATGTGAGATGGGCTGCTTGTAGTCAGAAAAAATCTAGGCCATAGAGATGCCTTCTGCCTTCTTTCAAACATAATGGAGCTAGATGGCACTTTTCTTGTACATGTACAAGTATTTTCTTTCTAGTATAGTTCTTTCATGAAAATGCTCACAACAAATATCTGTGGATTCTTTTTTAGAAACCAGGTCAGCTTATCTTGAAAGACACATTGCAGATGTAATGACATATTTTTTGAGCACTTTGAGCAGCACAAGTTCCATATAGTCCCATTATAACAGAGAGAAGGCCCACATTCCTAGAGCCCATATCTCCAGCATTCAGCAACTTACTCCAGAGCAATATACATTGATAAATATCACTACAAGTAAGAGGGAAATATGCATTTTTGATTTTAGGGTGAACTGCATAGTATACAGTTTAGGAGATAAAGAGCCAGGTATTTCCCTTTGGGAGCTGGTGGAGACCAAACCAGAGCTACAAGAAGAATGAAGAATGCTCCAAGTGAATGTTGTATCAATACATGATTCTATGCCAACACGTTCACCACAATGACTTCAAAGGGTGATAAGATGTCGGTGCTGTGTTTGTCAGTAGTTCCTCTGCCTCAAAGTGGCCAAAAAGTGTATATTAATGTACAGCAGTTAGGGGTATATGTGTGCTGCAGACCTCATGGGTTTTCTTATCCGCTGCTCTCTTCTTCTTCTTCAGGCTGCTTAGCGGTGTGGAGCTGTTGCTGGCTCGGGTCATCTGACATCGTGACGACTTCTTCACCAGGTGGCGTCTCACCCCGGGGTTGTCCTCAAATCTGTGACCTGAACAGACAAAATGCTGTGTTTTAAAGGTCCTATATCATGCTAGTTTAAACTGTTTTAAATATGTCCAATGGGTCTCTAAATCAAGGTTATGAAGGCTGTGGCACCCGGCATTGCACGCAAGACTATATCACTTTCTGCAGTAATATCCTCCATATTCGTGACTATGGATATATGCTGTGAACTCAAACTATAAGGAAATTAAAAGTACTAAACTCGATGGTGGAGCAGAGACAAGAGCTGTTGGCTGGGTATCAACATAAACGTAGTGGCTAAAGCAGACGCAAGCATCAACAGACATGCTATGATGCTATGCTAACGGCACATAGCTTTTATTAAACTGTAAATAGTATCATTTGTTGCTGGAACATTGCCATTGTAAATCAAATCCAGCCATTGAGTCCTTCTTTCTCCCGATGCTGGCAAAGAAAAGAGACACTTGTGTTGCCTTTTACAGCAGACAACACAACACTTTATATGCTTTCCTCTAAGTTTAGACATGTCTAGCAGCAGTAGCTAACTGTACAGACTTTGGCTTCCGCTAAGTGAGCGTAGCGAACTGGAGTTAGGCCCTGGTGCAGAGGGGGGTGGGACTATGGGTGGGGCCAATGCAAATAGCTCTCGTCCGTGATGTCACAAGGGGCTCCTAGCCAGATTCCCCTGTCAGAAGATGAAAAAGACAAGATGCTGACAAAGCCCAACAATGCAGAGGCTTCAGTTTTCCATTATCTCAGGTTTGGTTGGCTGAAGGATGACTAAAGAATATATGTAAAGGCCAGAAAAAACGTTTTTCATAGTATGGGACCTTTAAGACAGAATGCAAAAAAAAGGTCAACATTGCTAAGTGATGATGTCTGCAACCTGAAGGCAAACTAAGTAGATGCATTTTGTTAGGCTGAAATGCTCCTTTTTCTTTCTAACTCAGGAAATGTGCTCCATGCTGGAAAATCAGAAATCTAATTTGTGTGTCTGTTTAAGTTTCCAGCTGACAGAAGAACATCCAATAACAGAAGGCTAAAGCTCCATGGGTGAGTGAGAATGTATGTACACCATGGGAAACTGTTACAGAGGAGGTGGTTTAGCCCCCAGATATTTGTCAGTTCAAAAACACTAATTTCATTTTCAATTTCCTTCACCCACAAATCATATTTTATTGGATTTAGCGTAATGAGGAGGTCTTTTCATTACAGGGAGGACCTGGCTATCATTTGCCATGTAAAAGAGTGGGAATCTTGTGAGGTCACTTCATTTGGAGAAAGGAAGTGGGAAATGAAAGTAAAAAGCTGACCACCTGTGTGGAAATGTGTTCAGAGAGTGGTAAAGGATGTCTTACATGATTTGAAGTAATGATTATAATTTGGCAAAATTGTGACTAATTAATTATTTTGCGGCCCAGTACGCAGAAATGGTCAAATGAAGGTATTTGGTGACATTTAGTATAACCTAAGAAACAAATTTGAGATGCTTAAAGGAAAATCACAGTAGTTGTGCATGTTTTAACTGCAAATCAGGTGTATTTACATTTCTGTCAACTGTTTTCCAAAGCATATCCTGAGTGTTTAGATTTATTTTCCATTTTCCAGGCTGCAATTAGGGATTATGGGTAGCGTATTAGGTTATATATGGTTATGACATGAGGTTGGTGTTATTAAGGTCACGGTTAAAAAAAAATCTTGGGGACAGTTTAGAGACTGACATTTGCATTCAGTCTGGAACTGCTGTGGACCAGACTGGCCAACGGATGAATATAATTTCTTACTACATAAACACTGTCTTTTTTAATCTTTTGCATGAGCAGCCGGAGGTAACCAAAGTGGAGGTGAGAGAGGGAGTATGTGTGCATCAGAGTGCTCCATTCTGCCGCGTCATGCCTTCCTCAGGGAAACAGAGAGAAATGGAAATCAAGCTGAAGTTAGGCTGTGTTTCATCTTGTACAGTCTCCCAAGAGAAATGCTCTAAAGACTGTCCTTATATGAACTATTTGTTGGATTAGATGATTTTATCACCATAGTGTAGGGCACAGACAGGGCAAACAACTTTTAATAATAATTAGAAACAAGTACTTCATTTTCTCCTCCTGTTGAGTTGGTGTCTGACCTGGGCTAAAGCCTTTAATCATATACACCCCGTTCTAAAAAGAAGTGAAAGATGGATGGAGCATATGGAACATACTCCCTATACATGAACCACAGGCAGTGCATTTTTTTCCCCCAAGAATGAGCAAATCCCTTTAAATATATATAAAAAAAATAATAAGGCATGTATTTGCTTGCCAGGTACCATACTGTCCACATGTTGGATTTATGTTTCTTTTTTGGCTCGAAGTGAAATCCAACAAATCTGATTTACAACACATTTGTATCAAAATGATCTAAAAATAAAGCTTTTGATGGGATCTGGCTTTATAAAAATGAAAAGAAAGGGAGACACCCAGTTTAGACATAATGCCTTAAACCTTTGAACCTTTGAAAGGAATGTTTATCTAGAAGAAGTTGAGTTGGATATTTAAACAGCTCAATTGGTAAATATTTTCATGAAGCTGCAGATAATATGATTCATCTATTTACCTCTGATTTTAAATGTTTTTTCCTTACAAATAACTGATGCTGACTCAAGTGACACCACGTCATTTTATTTTATTTTTTCTGTCATAGTGAGGTGGGTTTGGTTTCATCTAAAGAAGGTTGAAAAAAAGAAAGAATTATAGATCAACAGATATCCAAAGCAGGTTGCACAGAGGTTGCACTTGATAGACAAGACAAATAGTCTGAACTCACACTAGCAGATCTATCCTTAGGCAGTGCATTGAGCTAAATGCTAACATAAGTTTAGTTAGCATTGTTCCAATAATGAATAGCTCACATTTTTTTTCAGGCAGAGCTGGTGGATGCCAGCATTAGTAAAGTTACTTTCCTTTGTTTTGGGCAAATTGCATTTTGTTCACCGTTTTAAAGCTGTGGTTAAAGTGGGTACTTCGTGGTGCATTCAAGTGTAACATTGTAAATACAGAATAATACATGTTAATAAGACATATATAATGGCAGAGAGCCTCCATCATATTTTCATAGCTTGAATTACTACCTAAATTTTGTGTTTTCTGCACAAATAAAAACCTTTCCAACATAATATGATGCAGAAAAGGTACATAAAGGTAACCTTTGCATCACTACTTCCCGATACATCCACATTAAACTGGCTGGTGCTAGCTGTTTTCAAGCCACGGTACAATTACTCTCTATGAATTAGTGATTATAAATGTGCAGAGGTAATGCAGGCTGATCCTCTTAATTTCTCTTGCATGTGCTGGAACCTAGCTTCATCACAGGACTAATGTGCCATTTTCCAAACAACGATAAAAATAGCCGAACCACACACTGCTGGTCAATGAAATGTCTTTCCGCTCTAGCTGTGGCTGACCCCAAAGCCAGATGGGTGCCACTGGATCAATACGAAAGCAGGAAATGACAGCAGTCGAGCACTGTGTCAATTCGCTCAATACTGTGGACAACTTTGCTCTGTGTGTGGGCATGAATGAGTCATATTGCCATTAATTAAGCAAGCAGCATGCTGCATGATCAATGGAAACAAGTGAGCTCCCGTCCATTGATCATCCATGTAAAAAAAGAATAAAATGCTTGTTCATGTTGACGTCTCAGTGGGTATGATTGCATCAGGTAGTGTAACTTTTACTACTCTCAAATGTGCATGACTCAGAGCGCGTTATCAAATAGGCAGAAAATGCCATGCTATCCAGAGACAGTACAGGTGAATTTCTACACACAACTTACGGATAGGCTCGAGTGGAGACCCCAGTTGAGTGTGGATTGACTCAAGCAAGTCATAGTCATCAAAATCCAAAACAAACTCTTCAAAGTCCCCTTCCACGTTGGACATTGACCCTAGGAAGTCATGTTTCAATCCTTTTTGGACACTGACTCGACGCTCTGGACCACGGTGGTCAGTGCCAAGCTTCTTATCAGGGGTCCCATGTCCCTGGTTGTCCTGTCCCTCAATGTCTGTCATCTCCACAGTCGGTACCTCCTACTATCCTCCTCTCTCCGAGTGGACACACTGCTCATCCAGGGCTTCCAACTCTTGAACGCCGTTGCCTGCCCTGGGTCACTGTTCTGATGACTGTGGGTCTTTGCAGAGACCTCTAGCCTACCTCTGTATTGCTCTGGTTGGGTTAAGTTTTGTGCCCAGATTCAAAATTAGATGTTAGATGTTGACGTTGCTCTCAGGCAGCCAAGAAAAACATAGCATTGATCAGGGAGTCCAACTTTTAAAAAAGGAGGTTTTCAATGTTTCAGTCAGGATAATCGCCCTTTAGTCCAGAAAAACAAACAACAAGATCCTCAGTGGCACAATTTCTTTCTTTTTTTAAATCCAAACAAAATGCGAAGTCAGAGCTACGCAATGAAGCCCCTGCTGTATTCACAATGACAGAGATGCATAAATGGTAGCAACAGTCACTTTAGCGCCAGGTCCAAAAGCAAGTATTGATAAGTAATGGTCTACTTTGTGAGACCCGCCTGTTGGCTGAATGGTACTGCCGCCCTTTTTTAATGATGTCCCCATTGATCTTCATTGCTGTTGGAAAACCAACATAAAGTGGATCGGAAGAGAAGAGTTGATGCCTTTCATTTCCATAGCACCGCCCATCATTTTCCAACCATGAGATCCACAGGAAGGTATAGGTCAAGTTCCAAAAGTTCTTATTAAGCGTCTTATTAAACCAGAAAACGCACACATTTACTCAAAAAAGACACATGCAGAAATATATACAGAGAAGTACAAAGCTACAGCTAGTGTGGAACCTAAATGACGAGACTAAAAGAATAACACCTTCGAATCAGCTCCAGCATGCTGCTTAGTCAGATATCATGGTGCTAATTATTAGAGCAAGCTGTACCATTCCTGTCCCTCGGTCTCCATGGAAACCGTGCCTCCCCTGAGGTGTCATGGTCTGACTCGTCTACAACAGGTGTCCCAGTGTGAGCTAAACAGGACCCTCTCTAAAACGTGCTCCACATGCTTGAATACTGTGTGCGTCACTGTCTACATTTGCATGCATTTGCGTATGTGTAGACATAGTTTGTAGGAAAGCAGGATGGTAGGAAATTGTAGGAAATTGGTGGTCTCTATAGCAGTTTAACACAAACAAATCTAGTTTTTACATGAAAAGAATCTGATGCAGCTATCTTATCAACATAGTGTCTTAGTAAGATGTTGGTTGGATCGTGCCACCCATAGACCATATATTTATAGTGTATAATGTATAGTGTAAATGAAACAAAACTATTACGGATACTGGTAGCGCATCTTGCACTGGTGGTGTCATTTGGAGCCAGAGTCTGCATAGTAGTGATCAGGAGCTCTTGCCTTGACACTCGTCCGACTCGTCTGAGTCAATGACAGCTATCAATCAACTGGCTCTGCTCTTGGGGATCTGATTTTACGAGTCCCTGGAACTCTTCTGGATGGATGAAGGAGATACTAAAAAGAAGGAAGATGACTTATTACAGGCTTCCTGAAAGACCCCTGCTATCATTATAGAGTTGTTCTATTATAGGATAAAGGTGATCACTCAGAAAATCAAGGTTCGCTGGGCCTGATCAGCATTTTTATACAAAGAATGATTGGATGTTAGTTGCTTCATTGTATAATGCAGTGCAATGCTTTCTTTCTCTCTAGCTCTTTTCAGGAAATAAGTTATGTCAGTTCATGTTTGCATGTCAAAGTTTCTCAGTCAGTTTGAATGGGATATTACCTTAACAGCCAAGGCTTACCCTCTCTCAAAATGTTAACATTCGAATGAATGAATGAATCCCAGATGGGAAATAATTTTTCTGATTATTTCGACACCACAACAATGCAGCACAAATGCCTTATGAGCATCACAATTCTGATTGGTTTTAACATGTAATGGGCTCTTCCTTGGCCCATGCTACACCCTTTCCCTTTTTTTGCCATACCATGCCTTATTACTGATCTCACCTCACTACACTCAGCCTAGCTACATTACTAGCTGGTAATGAAATAAAAACCCTTATCATACACTTTTCAAACATCACTGCAAAGGTTCAAAAAACCTCTTGAGCCACAGCTCATAATAAGACTAAAACCAACTCACTCATAACTGTATGTGCGACTGAATATACATTACCTGTCAATGTCAAGCATGACTCCCTATAAATCAGATAACTGGCTTTGAGTGACTGTTGTTGCCCTGTTTGTTGTTTCCAGTTGGTTCACAAACAGTCGATGGTTACTCAGCTGTGGTGGTGCAGGGATGGCCCGGGGCAGGGTCGCCACTGAAGGGGAATCGACTGCAGCCTCTGTTAATTAATGCCCTGGAAATGTCCTTTCTGGCAACCAATCTCTCTCTCCTCTGCTCTCCTTTCATTCTTTTTCTCTTTCAGTCTTTTACCATGCTCACAGGAAGGTATTTATAGTAAGGTGGCTGCCCTGGATACACAAGGGATGTGTATTTCTATAGTGATATTTGAGACTTCCATGGGGATAATATTACAGAAGAATTAACATAGGGCTGTGCTGAATAGTTCAAACCTCACAGCTTCATTCATAACTTTTACATGTGAATTCTAAATCAATATTCAAAGGATTTTTTGAATGCCTATTCATTCTGTTTATACCCAGCATTTCTGCACAGTTGCATAACTGTTTAACATGCCTTTCACAAACGACATTTTTACTGTACTCAAAAAACGGTTTGCTTTCTTGTTTGCAACACACACAAAAGGAGACACACACCTGTATTAGAGGGGCACTCTAGCAGAACTTCAAAACAAAAACTACAAGTTATCCCCTTTGCGATCAGCCCCCCTTTATAGAGATTTGGGGGATATGGGCAGTGGATTTTTTGGGGGAGGAAGGTGGTCAACAATGCATACCCCATAGAAGTGGTGTGCATCATCTGAAAGCTGGGGATCTGAAGATGCATTTGGGATGCAGCTTCTAAAACATGAATGTATAGCTCTCTAATCCCATGCTCAATTATGTCCCATAACCTGCAGCCTTTTTTGGGTTGTTACCATTTGTTACACAAATTTAGTGCTGAATATGGATAAAGAATGAATAAAATGGTCTAGAAAACACTCCAGAATATTACATCAATAAACCACGACCTTTGGAACAACTTAGAAAAGTCCATGCTGTGATTTGGTTCCAAAATTTAAGACATTTTGGGGATTTCTGTATTTGGCAATTCAGCAATTGAATGATGAGCATATTGGTTCTGTAAACTGTTGAGAAACCCCCTTATTGTCAATGCACATAGGGAATTAGGCTATACCAGTAGAGGGTGCTGTACACTATAGAAAACATATGACTCCAGCCTTAAAAGCACAATGCAGGTGGAAATGCTATCCAACCAAAACATGACATGTGTTTCACAGCAGATACTGACCCATATATCTGTGAAACCATAGTAGTAGTAGTGTTTTTTTCAATATTAACTGCATATTTTGGAGTGAACTTTGTGTGACCAGCGCAAGGCACACCTGTGCACTGATCATGCTGTCTAATCAGCAACAACATGCCACACCTGTCAGGTGGATGGATCACCTCAGCAAAGGAGAAGTGCTCACTAACACAGATTTAAACAAACAAGAAATAGGCCTTTTGTGCACATAAAAAAGGTCTCAGATCTTTGATTTCTGCTCATGAAAATCTCGAACAAAATGTGCTGTGTTCATATTTTTGTTCAGTGTAACAGTCAAGAAAACATCAAGAGAACGGCGTCCATCTCTCTGTCAGGTACAGTGGATGTATTTCTTTTACTCTTTGTTGAAAAGGAGGATGCACAGAGCCAAGAGTCTGGACTCATATCTATTTATGTTCACATCACAGTGCTGATGTTACTAAAAATGGGCAGTTTAAAAATGGCTTTTCTGTCTTCGTTCCTCACAGTAATTTACTTATTTATTTACTTAATGATAGTTAGATACAACATTTTCATTTGGGGCCTTATACTCATTAGTCCTGTGTCTAACTTTAAAGCGGGATAACATGCTTTATATACAGGGGGCTGCCAAAGCAGTTACTGTAATGAAAAACAAAATGTGCACACAAAATGTATTTTATTGATGATACAAACATATCAATGATTAAAAAAAATGTTCAAACTGTTTGGCCCTAGTATTTACACATCCTAGCATCACTATTATAATACTAGTAATACTGGAACAATCTTTACTGTATACCTACTTTTGCAGCCCCCTGTGTATTTATACAACTAATAACTTTCAAACCAGTTAAAGCCAGGGTAGTTTATTTTCTTTGAATTTCTGAGCAGTCCTTGTTCCTTAAAAAAATCTAGTTTTTGCATTGTATTCATTTGTTGCCCATACTGGAATCGCAACTTTTTCTGCAATCAAATCCGGCGTTCACCATCTGAAGGGATGTGCACACCCTCCCTCTGAAATGACATGTGTTGTCGGCTGTAAAAGGCAACACAAGTGTCTCTTTTCTTTGCCAGCGTTGGGAGAAAGAAGGGCTTAATGGCTAGATTTGATTTACAATGGCAATGTTCCAGCAACATATGATACTATTCACAGTTTAATAAAAGCTATGTGCAGTTAGCGTAGCGTCATAGCCTGTCTGTTGATGCTTGCGTCTGCTTTTTAACCACTGTCACTACGGAGTATTCTCAATCTAAGTAATCACACCTCCGTAACCCTAGCGACCAGGCAGCCAATGACAGCAGTGCCTCATTAACATAGCCTCCCTGCCCACTCAAATCACTGAAATCTAAATAAGGCAGAAACTGGTGAAATTGAGAGAGCTCAAATAGGTTCATAACGTTGATTTAGAGACCCACTGGACATGTTTAAAAAAAGGTTAAACTTGCATAATATGGGACTCTTAAAGTGGCTGAATTCAGAGCATATAGATTGCCTGCTCACGGCTCTCAACAGGACAGCAGCTAATCCAGTGGCTAACCTGAGGGGGAACAAGCAGGTGACCACAATCCTCCCACAACAATGCTGTGGGTAACTGTTGTATGAAAGTGGATAAATACATAAGGAATAAAAAGATGCGTGACTCTGATTTAAAATATAAACTGCTATATAGCCTGCTTGGCAGTTATATAATAAATATCCTAGCAACTACACCAGGCGCCTTCATGACGGTCTGATGGAGAAGTGTTGGAGCACAGCGACTGGTTGATATGTAACCACCACGCTGGAAAAGACACATCAAAAACATGTTGCTGTAGCGTGGGTGAAAAGTCAAAGTGAGTCATCTCAGAAGGTATATCAAGCAACAGCGGAAACCATCTCCCACTTATCTGCTCCAAAGTCTCTACTGCTCAGCAGCAAGCAGGACATTTAAAGGCAGTTTTGGTAACACTTAGGCCGGTCAGACATTGGTTGGTGGAATTGACCTTCTGTGCAAGACCCAGAAAAATGGCCAGAAAAGTGCCAACAAGCATTGATGAGGGTGACGCAGATTAAAAGGCGAGTGAGTCAATTTAAAGACACAACTCTGTCGTCTGCATTAGTGATATTTGAAAAACGTGTGATTGTTTTGGTTGATTTATGTTAAACGTCAATATTGGCCTATAAAAGGCTTATCTATCAATATCAACATGTATGTTCTAAAACAATTTTTTTTTTTTTTACTTTTTTAAAGCTTGTTTTAACTGACTCCACACCATAGAAGCTACATAATCAATATTTTTGTATCAACTAATCACAACGGATTACACAACACACCAATTTTTTTTTTTCACAATATATGTATATGCACTAAATTTGTATTTTCAACTGGTTGTAAAATGGTGCTAGTTATTTTTATTTTATTTATTGTTAATTAAATGGTCAGCCATTGACTGATGCAGAACTGCACACTCTGCACAGTACTGATGATTATTTTGCTCTTTTATTAAATTGTTTATTTAAATGTCAGTTGTGTCTGATACAGAATATACAGTTCTGAGAATTATTTGGCTTTTTTTTCCCTCAGTTCCTTTTTTCTATTGGAATCAGAATTGGTGAATCCATGTATGTGTAATGTAGCTTATTATAATAAAGTTAATAGTTTAAGAAAGCAGCCTGAGTATCTTTGCATTGCCATATTGGTACTTAACCCACATAAGAAAGTCTTTTATTTCAGCTCAAAAATATGCATTACTGTCCAAATACCCCAGAGAAAAAGCCTATGAGTACAGCGTCAGACTGAATCATGATTACCCACCTGTTATTTAACAAAGTAACATTTCCGTAAAGCCCTCCATCATATCTCTCTTACTTTTCATGTCATCCAGGTCGGCGCTGGCCAACATCTGGGCCTCAGCTTCATCCGTGGGCACCTGCTGGTAGACAGCCGTCTCCAGAGCAGTCATGCTGCCGATGCAGATCCGCTCCCGCAGGTCATAGTTGCTCCGCTGGGCACCCGCCAGACGATGATGGACGGGCTTCCTACGGAACCAGCCGCGGGTCGTGGTTGAACCCGAGGGATCTGACCCTGGTGGAACACTGGCACAAAGCAAAGACAGATGTTTCTTAGAAGAAGATACTGTTGAAGAAGTTGTTAAAAAAAAAAAAAATCGGGGAATAAGCATTAGGGAATAGGTGTTGACATTTTGATGTTTAATGAGTCACACTTTATTCCAGTGTTGCTGCTGACTTCAAACGCTGTGTTGTGCCTCTAGGTTGCATTGCAGTCTCTTCACCACTAGAGGGCTTCACAACACCGCAACAGACCAGACTCTCCTCACCAACCCTCTGAGTCATCCTCAGCTGTGTTCACTCAGACACAGCAACACAATCTTGCATTGCACAGGCGTGGTGGTGTGCCTGTGCTTTTATCCCACCAGGCATCATCTGAGACAAATACCTGAATCACCATGGGACCCCTGACCTCCCAGCAGCAAAATCCATACAGAATGTTGTCGTCATGACAAAACAATTTGTTCATTTATTGTTGGCTTTGCTTTTGTGCAGGCCAGGTGGTCTTTTAATATCTAGGATTTAAATGGAGTCATTAGCGAACCACCATAGCCCGAAGAACTGCATCTATGAGCCATTAGGGTTATTTGTTTGATGTTCACATTTCTAATGAAACATTTTAGTGCCTAATGTACAGGTCATGTGCAAGTGTCTGAGCATATGGATGCAATAAGAGCAGAAGCACCTCAGCTCTATTGTGATTTGTATTGCTGCTTGTATCCATCCTTTGCTGCACAGAAACACCTGACGTTTTAAATGTTTAACAGATACATTTGAATCAAAATTAAATTAAAGCATCTTTAATTCAGCTGTGGTGTCCTCTCCTTTGCCATGGCCAACAGAAATATACTCACCTCTGTCTGGCTGGCAGATGGCTGTTAAATGTGAAAAAAGTGCACCTCAGACATTGTTGTTTTGTGAGTTTAACCAGTAAATGAGTCCGCAAGGCACAATAAACAGCAGGTAACTACATATGTTTCATTCTGCTCGACCACAGTAATGAAAGCATAAACTGACTCAATATGTTTATATAAGCTAATCACAACAGATCACAAGACACTATGTAATGTTAGAGTACTTGCTCATAGTGATGAACTCAACTCTGCAGTTCCCCTTCAGCTCTATGGAGCGTTTTAGCATCTTCCAGCTGATGGTTTCAGTTTTATGGCCTGTGGCTGTGCTTCATTCTCCCTGCTCTAATCAACCTTGTTGTTAGCTACAGCAAGCGGCTGCAAGCAAAATCACCCATTATAAAGTACCTGCTCAGGCCCAAATGGCAGACAGACATAATTAGTTGGAGCGTTTAGCTGCAAGAGAGACATATTTTTTTACCAAGACGTTAATGGAGACCAAAACAAATCTAAAAAGAGACTGAATATTGGGAGCAAATGACATGGAAATATGTCTGTTTTGTTTTTGCAACTTGTTCAGCTGACCGAAAGATAAGATTCAGTTGTTGTCTTGATTCGTTGTTAGTTTTGGAGCAAGAAGTTGTTGAAACAGTAAAGCCACCTGTACAGGCTACAGCATCAAGCTCTTCTCACAGCAGACAGTTCCCTTTGCTATAGTGCCTATAGTAACCTATGCAGGCAACAGTGTTCAGTACACCTCGACCAGAGATATATGAGCCTACCTGTCAGAAGCCACTTCTTCTCCTGGTGCCTCCTCATTCTGTCCAAGAACAGCAATTCCCCCATTATGATCCTCCCCCTTTATCAGAGTGGGTGTAGTGTTCCTCGACAATGGATGTTCTTCGTTTTCTGTGTGGAAGCTTGTGAGTGGAAGGTGTTCCTCCAAGTCCTCTTGGCTCCCCAAACTAAACTGAGAGGAAGAGGAAGATTAGTGAGTGGGGAGGAAAATGCTAACCTATGGTTATACCGAGTAGGTTTTCACAGAGATAAACAACAATTCAGTTAGAAGATCCTGCGATAACAGTATGTATTGATCTTTCTACCTTTATATTAGAAGTCTCACAGTCTGCTCAGTCTTATTTTACCTGTGGTTGGATATCAGGCAGCTCTGTGGGTGTGGCAGCCACTCCCTGTCCGTCTGTCTCAGACTCAGCCTCTTCCTCATCTACCTCATGGATGGTGGGTGTGACATCAGAGGGGGGCAGAGAGGTCTTCTTTTTCTTCCTTTTCTTTTTGCGCCTTCTGTCCGCGCTGTGCACCCTCTTCCGCAAACGCTGGGGCAAGGGCAGGTGGGTGGATAAGGGGTGGTGCGTATGGTGAAATGTGTGTCTGTGATCTGTGTTAAACAAAATTAAGGATAAAATCAAAAGTATATCCTGGTATCAGGTGATGTAGATAGTGTCCTTGTCCATCTGACCTGTACGTGACGTCCAGCTGCACAAAGTATAAAAGAAAAATTCAATTGAATTTCTTAACGGCACATCATTGTTCTATTTAGCTTCTGAGATTAAGCTTAATTGATGCTGCAAATGGCAAGTCATGAACGGCAGTCAGGATGACATCAGCATCCTCAGGGGAGGTTATTATTCTGAGCTACTTCACACATTCTGCCTGTCACACAAAGCTCTTAGACCTATTACTGATTTTGTGCAAAACACTGTGGGAAGAATTCTTCCAAACTGGAATTTAATTTGTGCAATATGCGCTATAAAACAGAAGCAAATGTATAAGTTTACAGGTTCCATTCCAACCAAGACTAAACTTGTTCACCTTTCATTGTGTTATTACAGAAACAAATACAAATCTCTTAGCCACAGGCTATTGATTCCATTAAGTAAAACATGCAACGAAAATAAATGCTGCTATTCTCAGTGGAGATGATCCCTCTCCTCCTAATTCGTTATTAAGCTCTTGAAAGACACAACACAAACAAAAGCTTTAGATTTTAATTGACATGTAATAATGGCGAAATGCACTATTTGATAAACATCACAAGACAGCAGCTCTATCTAATTTAGCCACTATTATCTCCTGCCAGAGCATGTGGTATCAATCTGCTACTCTCTCTAAGAATAAACCACCAATATACTTACATACATAGAATCTTGTGCCAGGCACTAAATCTAATCCCTAAACATAATACAAACCAAACTATGACAGAAAGGTCAGGATCAGAATGTAGTCATGTGACCTACATAAACACGGGTATTAAAGTGGATGGTATTTATATTAATGTTTACAATGCTAGTAGCTCTTTGAAGCTGGCACAATGGTGTGAATGTGGCATGCTAACAGGATCACAGTAACCATGCTAGCATATGGATGTGTAGCAAGTTTAATATTTATCATGCTCATTAACGTGCTTGGTGAGCACATTAAGTACGATGTGGAGCTAAGGTTGGTGGGAATGTCATTAGTTGCATAATGTAGTGTCAAGAGACACATAGAACATCAGAATCCAACGACAATGTTAAGTTAGAGTTCTAGAATGTTAAGTTAGAGTTCTAGAATGTTAGGTCATTAACACACTCTATAGCATGTTAACAAGTTAAAATTCTAGAATACTGAGCCACAGCTGTAAAATATCAACTGTATGAACAATCAACTGTACAATTACAGTTCTAAACTACCACATTACTATTACAGAATGTTAAATGCGTATTATATAATGGTGAGTTCAAGTTCTGTAATGTTAGGTCGCAATTCTAAAATATTATGTTACTATTCCACACATTTTAAGTTGGAGTCTAGAATGTTAAGCTAGAGTTCTAGAATGTTCTATTACAGTTCTAGAATGTTATATTGCAGTTCTAGAATGTTCTATAACAGTTCTAGAATGTTAAGCTAGAGTTCTAGAATGTTCTATTACAGTTCTAGAATGTAAAATGTTAAGGACACACATACAAATTTTAAGCAAGAGTGCTAGAATGTTATGTTACAGTTCTAGAATGTTCACATAAATAGATTTAAAGTTACAGTACTAGAATTTTAGGTCACATGTATAGCATGAGGAATAATTCTAGAGTGCAGAACAAGCGGCAACCTCAGGCACGGGGCAGTTAAGCCTATGCAAAAGTGCCAAAAATTGCAATTCATTGACTGGCCGCTGGGGGCAGGGTGCAGAAGGGAGCAAATTAGATTGACCCTCATGTAAAAAAACGTTAAAAAAACTTATTTACAGCCTGGTTCAAAAAACGGCTCTACTCTCAAAAGTAAAGGTCCCCCTCCATGACAACTCTGAGGGGGGTGAATTTTTTTATATCTCACTAGTTTAATTTCTTTTAAATTCTGCATAATTAAGGGTGTTCTGCTTTGAGTGACAGGTCGGTGCTTGTGTGCGTCACTAGCTGCCGCCTGGCCCCTCCGATTGGCTAATGACTTGATCCGTCCTTTTTGTGTGGTGTTGGTGTCATTCGGATATTTTATGCAAAAATTGGATTGATAAAATGTCTTGCTGTGCTGTTGATTGTTCTAACAGACCGTCAAAGAAGTCTGTGTTCTAGTTTTTTTGGTGAGTAAAATTCTGTAATTACTTTATTTATATGTTAGTACTTTTTATCTGGTATAGCGGTCCACACGTAGCTCTTTAATTAACGAGGGGCGGCAACCTATGGCGGCAACTCAGTAGCATCCGCGTAGCAGGCATAGCATCAGAGTAGCATATAACCTAGCTCCTTAGCCTCAGCTAGCTCGCTAGGTGGGCGTGTTTTAGTCCATGAGCCCGCCTTAGCTTCAGCTCTCGGCCTATCCGGGGGACATGGGCAGAGTCAGCTTTGCCAAAATGATCAATTCTTTGTACTGGATTAGAAAACAACGTGTAAGTAATTATTATAGTGGGTATAATGTATATATGGTAGCGTTGCTTACATTCAAAGTCTTTCTCTGTGTAGTGTCGGCCCATCCTGTCTCCGCTGGTGGAAGCAGAGTCACTGATGATGTCCCCGAAGCGCTCCACTGACAGTGCTTTCTCCCAGTTCTCCTCCTCCTCTTCTTCCTCCAGTTCCTCCACTGATCCTTCCTCATCTTCCTCCTCCACCTTCACCTGGAGAAAGATGGAGAGAAGGAGAAAACTTTCACTTGAAAAGAGTTGACAAGGAACATAAGATAAGAAGCATAACAAGCACTAGCTTTTACATTGAAAAGGCTTTCCGTATTCAAACAACTATTGCTGTGATTTTGGATTATACTACTTTCATTACTTTGTTTTATGTACCAGTAATATCCAAGTGGGTAATCCAATCAAACATTATTTTAGCTTAACACAGCTTGGCTCTGATATCAGCCACATGGGGAGCAGATTCATGCTCAATGACAGTAAAATCCTATAAAGAGGATGAACATTGAACAAATAACCGTAGGACAGATTCATCAATATTTCTACAGTACACACATATTACTGTGAAACTAGCTTAAGCTGTGGATTGTGGATAGCAAAAGTCTGGAGCCAACACAAGTTTCCACTTTGTCAGCCCCAGTTTAAGCCACAACCCTGTGTTCTTTAGTGGAAAAATAGAAAGCGTGTAGAAAATGTGTAGTGTAAAATAATTCTGCTTCGGTACAACAGGCCTATAGTGTCTGAATAACCTCTACTTCATGTATGGAGGACATTAAATCAATACAACAAAGTGCTAAGCAGCAAAGAACTAATGCACTAGACAGCCCCTGGAGACAGCGGAGGCTGTAGGGAGTGTCCTGCCAGAGCCATGTGGTGCCTCTGATAGGTCAAATCACTGGGACAGGCCGCCTTCTCCGCCTCAGATTGGTGCTGGCACGGTGAGCACTCTGGCTACTGACTGTGGTCTCCTATTTCTCTGAGCCAGGGCTCCATTACTTCCTAATTACCAGTGGGATGAAGGGACAGGATACGTTTAATGATCTGAGCTACCTATCTACGCAAGACTGAAGCAGATATAAAAGAGAGGATTTTAAATTGAGGGAGCAGTAGAAACCTTGTTTTCACTGGACAGCCGGTTCATTTTCGCTCATTATTTAAGGTGCTCTATATTCCTGTGAACCAATTCTAGTCCAATTTCAACCTCTCTCAACATCCTCTCCTTCTTACTTTGCTCTGTTTATCAGTGTAAAACTCTGAATTTAATAGCCCTAATGTAATGCATGGGGGAATAAAACTTTCAGCTTTGGCAGTAAAGGGATTTCCTCTAAACCTGCTCTTTCTTTGCCCGAGCTCCGCTGGTGCAAAAGACTCTTTCATGTCAGCTTTGAAGTCAGTTGGGGTGCAGGGACACAGGAGGAGGGCGACCCATGCCCAGGTGGTGGAGGCACTATGTGAGTTGGATTTGGATAACAGACAATGGAGTACAGTGATTTCAAGTACAGTACATTTCATCGACAGCAGGCCACAAGTGGCAATCAGAGGTTGAACAATAGGCTCTAATAATTAGTGTAAATATATAATATATATGTAAATATATACATTATATATACATATGTATTTTCTTTTTTTTCTGTTGATCAACAAATTGCTTAATCAACTAATTGTTATAGTCCGACATAAAAACAGCTCAACACGTACATTAGTTAAAAAAAAAAAATGTCAGCACAAATAAAGAAATTCACTGGTTTCAGATTTTTGATACTAAAAACATTGTATGATATCGCCTTGTACTCTTTGTGACATGCTGTGTTCAAAATGATGATTAATTGAGATATATTAAAAACAGCAGTGAACAGAGTGGATCCTTTGACATGTTGTGTAAACCCGGTGGAGTACAAAGGCTTTATATAATCCATTTTCAGTCAGCTGTGTTGCCAACATGGAGATGGAAATCTCCTAATATTAACATTGTTATAATGAATGCTGGATAAGAGCTCTCGTTTCATCTCTGCCTATTATTTACTGCGAGTGTCAGCACTGTGGTTTACCATCTCCATCAAACACAATGATATTTGATGCATAAAAACTACTCTGTGGCTGGTTTAGCCACTTCTAATCAATTACGAGGAGGAAAGGCTTCAATTAAAACGGTGTGATCATCTGTTCAGCTAAAAACATGCCGTCTAACCTTTTCTCGTGAACTGCCCAACTTCTACTGCAACATTAATATTTCATATTTAATGGAACGCTTACACAGAGAGTGGCATTAAAATATTCATCAGCTGCTGACTAATATGGAGGAGAGTGACTGTGTGTGTGTGTGTGTGTGTGTGTGTTGTGTGTTTGCCTTGTTTGACAGGATCAAATGCCCTCACAGTGGTGATCAGTGGGTTATTTTTGTCCAAGACATGAGGTTTAAAGCTAAATATGGTTTAGGATTATTGTTATAAGGTCCAATATTAGGGGATGGGATTGTCATGAGGCTCAAGTTTAAAAGGAAGCAACTGTAGGCATTTAATATACCATGCTTAACGGTACAGTAATGTTTAAGTGCTCGCAAAGATATTCAGAAAAACTGAGAAACTGAATCAACAATAATCAAAAACTGTTGGTGGTCTATTGAATGTGGATAATTGGATGTTGAACACTATGAACAACAGGATTTCCACCCATAGCGAGACATATGAGCGCTTGTCAAAAGCAGCTCACGGTACAGCGGAGCGTTCTAAAAATAGCACACACATCATTATACATACACGTACAACTTGCAGTTGTAAAAAAGGCTGCAGTTCCTGTGAATTTGGGCAACAAAACCACTGAGGTTTAGGGCAAAAAATGTCCTGGTAATCAGAGATGGCAGACCCCACAGCGCCATCTGTTGGCCAGATGATGTATATGTAGCGGAAACACAGACAGACAGACACCGCCGCCCAAAGCAATACTTCACTCCCACTCTGTGTGGTGAAGTAAAAAGTTAATAAAAGTACATAAATGCCAGAAGTGAAGGAGTAACCAGGGTGACGTGACTACAGTAAGTTACGTGAAGAGCATAAATTGCTAAAAAAATTGATTGATTCACAAACTTTGAGCCACGGAAGTTACGTTAAAAGTCATTTACTATTATTTTCACACGGGACGCGAACCCTGTTCTCCTGGGTGATAGTCTCCCATCCGTTCAACCCATCCACCTCCCCTCCCTCCGTCATCGCCATCAATCACTACTATGTCAGCAAGATGGAGGTGGAGGACAGTATGCAATGAAACACATACACCCAATGAAATTAGTCTCTAGCCACCAGAGATCCTCACATGCTGAGCAAGTACCCAGAAAAACCCAATCATGCATCTATATGAAAACCCTGTATATACAATATTAATGGGACTGAGAGAAATGTGTATGTAAATACTGTGGAACACATCCAGAATATTAACTGATGGGATTTTTTTGTCAAGTGGAGTCTAAAGTCATCCAGAGTCCACACCTCTGCCTGTAGCCACATCAACTTAACACATTGTAATTTCATCGTTTCCAGACCTGTTTTCACTGAGAGGCCAACAGTGCGTGTGGGGAACCAGCACAGGAGTGGATGATGCAATTAAGTCAACAAACAGTTGTATGCCTGCACACATACTGTGATAGCTCAGCTGCAGCATGTCTGTGGAGGTCGTATAGAGAATCACAACATCTTTGGACACTGCAGGTGAATAATCGAATCAAAGGGAGTTGTCTCTGTTTAAACGCCAAATTAAAGCGCAGACACTGTGTGATAGTGTTTTCTGTATGTCTGTCATCCTTTAGACAGATTGTAGATTTTTGAATGCAATGAAGCACTGTGCAGTTGGATAGATAGAAATAGCGTGTCAGTTAAAATGGGAAACAGTGGCTTATTAAAATTCAGGCTAATAAAAGTATGAATTTGTTTGTCTTTTTGCCTCTGCAGATTACACTGCTTTCTGTTGCTTCCTGCTCTTTTTATTTAGCAGTGTTTAAAACTGCTACCCACTCCCTTCATCCTTCATCTCTGCCTCTTTGATTGAAGGCGCTGGCACACTTCCCAGACAAACAAATCACAACTAACATAAATATCAGCATCAGTGTTTTGCTTTTCTTTTCACTGCACAGCTGATGTTTATGAGTCATTATTTCAAAATGTATGCCTTATTACTGGGTGGGACTTTTTTTAATGAAAGAAAGCAAGTTCTCCTTACATATGCTCCAATTATTACATGCAATAAAACATCAATCACATATTTCTGTTATCTCCTCTCCGCCAATATCAAGCAGAAGCAGCAGCAGCAGCGAAACAGAGCTTTTCCTGATTTTCATCCTTGGTTCCACATTGTGCTACAGTATTTTATATAGACTGAATCACCATGATGTCACACTAACAACAATCAACCAAGACCATGTAGACAACTGGAAGTTGATTTGAATTGTGGACATATGTTAAATCCACAAACTTGTTTATTTCTGATTTGGTTTTCAGCTGTACCTTTAAAGATATACAGTAAAACATGGTGGCCCAACCTATCTGACATTTGTTCGATGCTTATTTTATGTACTTATGTATCAGACTGGCCTCCCCTCAAAACATCAATATCGGTCGTTAGTACAGTACAGTACTGACAGTAATAGAAGGCGAGGCAGAGTTTAAATGGCAGAAAAATATATGTATACAGTTATGTTGCTGTCATTGTCGCTGATGTTATTCTTTGTGTTGTTCTAATGTTCATAAAAACATTTTTTATAACTATTTACAAGTATTTTCTTGGTTATCGGAATCGTGTTTGAAGTTCTAGTATTGTGACAGCCCTAGTGTGCGCAGTGCACTGTTTGAAAGTGTTCCAACAGACACAGCCGAGGTCTCCAACACAATATTGAACTCGGGTGCTAATTGAGCTTGTTTTTCCAACTGATAGCAAACAAACAGGCAGGCGAATAAGTCCCAGTTCACCCTTCCAGGGTGCCAAATTTAAAATCTAGAGGCCCAGACATACTTTCCACGTCGAGTGGACAGCTGCAGACTTGTAACTGTTGTGCAGCCACAATGTTGCATCCATCGCCATGGACACAGAATATGCCAGGCTGACACACAGCTAAAGAACAGCATGCAAGTGCTTCACATACATATGATGCCTAAGCTCTCCAATAAGCTACTCCAATAGAGGGCAAGCAATGTGGCACATGTCGCCCCGATGAGTTTTTAAATAATTTCAACAATAAGATATGACATTTTTTGCCTTTCCAGAAAACTGCTAAGCCCAGCTTTATTGATGGTTTACTACTTTGGCAGATGCAGCTAAAGGCAATGCAACTTGTATTAGTTTACAGCCAAAACCAAACACCTATTGTTTCAACTGAAGTACATCTTCATCTTAACACACATGCAATGACCAAACATGACCCCCAACACCCATAACAGGATCTCTCCAAAACTGCAGCTGATATAATCTGGCAGCAGCTGGTGATGTTTCTGTGGCAACCCACACTCAGCTGGACCCAGATGAGTTTGCTTTAATATTCTTTATGCACACATATTCTCACACCAAACCAAAAAAAATGTATAATAATGAAGCTGGTCGTAGTTCAGAATGGCATTGATCAACCATAAGACATAGTCGTGCGAAGAAGCTGTCCTTTTTCTCTTCATGGATGCTCTTGTGTGTTTTTGTGCGTAAGAGTGCACAAATAATTGAGGGTAGGAAATGGAAGGGTCCATTTATATAGCCAAGGATTCAGCCTATTATTTCCTTCAAACTAGAGTCACAATATGCTATGCACACTGTGGATGACATGTTCCCCGCTGTGCATAATGACACATCACCTACTTAGTTGGCAGAGCTCTCCTCCCTGGGAACACAGGCTAATCTGTGTCACTTGAATAACAGCTAGGATGCATTCTGCAAAGAAGGACATAAGCATTTTTCCACAGACCAATGTGTGACTCATTCCTGTGTTCAGACGTTGAAGGGAACAATTCAGTCTCGAAGGCATTTCAGTGCTAATTTAATTTGAGATATTCATTATATTTCAATTTGGAACCTTAAAAAATTAGGAATTAAGGGGCTTGGTTACTGACTAACACTAGCATGTGCATGGCTGGCCTAGCATGTGACTGGTTAGCTCACCAGCAGTAGCTTGTAGCGCTTACAGGGTAGTTTACAAGCTAACCTGTAAGCACTACAAGCTCATAGAACCGTAGACTGTATCAAAGAAGCGGGCAAAGCATATGGGACTAAAAAATGAAGCCAATGTGGACGCCTTTAAAGCTGCATTCTATATATTGGCCAGCAGGGGAATAAAGTCAGATTGTACTTAAAGTCTATGAAAAAATGACCCCACTTCATACTTGATTTATTATCATTTCTCCAATGAGTTTATGGTCTCAGAGGCTAGTTTCAAGTGTTAAGTAATACAGCATAATGTTCATTTCGTACATTTTGGTCCCATTTGGAGTAAAATAGATGATAAGCCGGGGTATGAATTAGGGCAGGGCTAGGTTGTGATTGACTGTCGCCACCATTGTGATAGTGTGTAACTTGTACTTGGGTGTTGTTTGTGTTTTGTCTTCAAACTTTGATTGTTTCACAGTTTGTTTGAAGTTAATTGGAACATTTCAATTTCCTTAAAATGTCCCCAGGAGTCAGCTGTTCCTTTTTTTCCCATTTTCATGCATGTTTTGCGCTAGCTAAAATTAGCATCCCAATTGATATAGACCCAATGCCAAACTCAAGGCTTCAAAATGGTTGACCACAAACCAATGGGTGACGTCATGATGGCTAAATCCACTAAATTGTCAATGACAACTACATATTTATCGCATGGATTCATTTTGCTATGACATTTGCATTAGCTGGCTAGCATTGTCCGGGAAAACTCAATTTCTTATTTCAATAAATGTCAAACTAATGCGTAACTTGAGTTCAAAGTCTTTTTTACAGTACTGCAACAATATCAAAAGTGCCATTTGAAAGAACTAAAACAGGCCCTTTGTTTGACATTCATGATACACAAACTGTTTCAAAGGGCAGCACTGGCCTGAGGTTTAGAGAACAGTTACAGCTGAATGCCAGATCCAGCTGGAAAAAAACTTGATTAGGGAAACAAGCAACATCAAACAAATATGTTGGATTTCAGCATTATAATTCTACCTGATCCGTTGGCATTGCTCACTGGCCTATCATAGACAATCTATTTGGCAGCTGAGTGGTGTGAAAATGTGAAATGTGTTAGATATTTCGCAGCTAAGAAATAAGACAAGCACAAAGCATTTTCTCTATCTGTCGACCAAGCTTATGAAGCCTTTTTTTTCTCACTCCACTCTTCAATCTCAAGCTTGCAGCCACACTGCCAGCATTAATGTCCCGACTAAAAAGGCCACCTACTCCAGCCATAAAGGACTCTTTTACTGGCTCACTGAGAATGGCTCCATTGTACAAACTGACATACTAATGTCGACATTTGCTACACAGTCATTGTGCAGATTCCTCTTTTCAGATATTTTTGCACAGCAGTTGTTTTTTTGCTGCAAAGTCAAACTCTACTGTCTACATTTGCATATCCATTTTTCCATACTTGAGATGCCAGTCACTTTCCAGAATGAACTATTAACCCTGCTTCACTTCTTTACTTCTTTATCCCATAATGCAAAGCAGTGCTGCCAAATGAAAAGGACAAATCCTATAATTTTTCTTGCATTTAGTGGTTTTGCATATCACAAATGGTCCTGCTGTACTAATCCAGTCTCACAACATATTTCTGTTTACTGTTATAGCCACGACAGCGTAAACATATTATAATGCTTTTCTTACTTTTCTGTAAGGAGCAGTTTGAAATTTTGAAAAAAATAAATGTCTCCATTAGCGAATGCCTTTGAATAATACCTCAATGTGTAGATTGTGTGAGTAATGTGAGTAAGTGCATGGACGAGAGAGAGAGTAGTGATATCCTTATGAAGCTTCATGAATCATCAGTTGTATTTTCTCATTTTTCTCATCTAATACTCCTTCTTTTAGATTATTTCACAATACACTTATTATAGAAAACCTATTAAGTAAATTGACAAGACTCAATCCAAACACACAAGCACAAAGACAACTGTATTAGCCCCCGGTACCTTAATTGCCACAGGGACTCTGCCACTGTTCTTAATCACGCAGTTGCCTGGGAGAGCTCTCAGGTCTAATTAGGGCAATTCAGATCAAACTGAAAGCTGTTGGCTATCGCACAAGGTTGTGCCACTCAAAGCACCAGGCTGGATAGTTAACCTCCTGATAGGGCTGCTGGCCAAAAGGCAACAGAATCTCTCCAGTGTGGAGATGACTAGCTCTGGGTTCAACTAAAGAGGAGCTCATGATCGGTCTTAGATTATAACATTTCAGGCTAAAGACATTTTGACTTTAGAGGTACTCAAGACAAAATCACTTGTTGGTGGTTCTGATAGGGATCAAGGACTAACCATAGACTATAAAAGAACTTAACCTAGCTTTTGTGGTATTACTATTGGTTTGTGTAATACCACTTCAGAACCTAGAGCTTGGCATTTAGTCCGTTGCTCTCTTTGTTGTTTTTTTGGGAGCCAATAGTAACAATATTTGGATTAGATGGTGGAATCGATTGAGAACCAAATGAAACTATGCATTCCCACCTATTCGCTACGCTCCTCGCTATGCTGTGCAAAGTTGCTACAAGAAGTTTTAGGATATTTACAAATATAAATAAAACCATAGTTTACAAAAAGTAACATCATGCTTGAAACTAGCAACTGAGACTAAAACTCTGTGAGAAAATGTTTACTGGGGTAATAAATCCAATGAGGAGTAGGTTAATTTTCTCACAAACAGCCCCCTGCTGGCCATTGGAAAGTATGCAGTTTCAAGGCACTTCTATATTGGCTTCACTTTTTAGACCAGGAGACTACATGCACTTCTTTTTTTAGCTAAGGAAAAGTTCATTTTAACTCTTCGTAACACCGAACGCCACAGTAAAATGAGGTTCAGTTTAAAGTTTTCTTCCTCATTCAAGGTAAATTTAGTTTTCTTTCTCAATCAAGGTTAAATTTGTGAAACACCTTAAAGTTATTCTTACCTGTTGTAGGTTGATCAACACATCTATTTCTGGGGCATGACCTCCTGTAGCCATGGGGCCTGGCGTGCAGCCAGTGGGTGAAAAATAGCTTTATGACAAGGGCAAGTGCCTGCAGAGACGATGGCTAGTGTTGCTGGAGTAAAGCTAAACAGAGAGGATGGCTTTGGAGTTGCTCTGAGAAGTGATGTGACTGGACAAACAGTCCTAAAGGCAAAGGATAACCGGGGTGAGGGGGCCAGGTGTGGGAGTGGGAGTCGGGTGGGGTTAGTGTGGATAGGAGAGGGGAATAAGCAGGATAGGGAAGGAGGGAAAGATGGGGTGCAAAGCAGCAGGAACGTGGGGGAGGACTGGGATCAGCCTTTCTCTTTCACGGCTGGGGATCCAGGAAGCCTTTGGGGTGGCATAACCTGCAGAAGAATGACGAAAGTTACAAGACTGATTCAAGGAATATGAAGCAACTTTTATGCAGTAACCAAGCACAAACAATCACTGCATGCTGAGAAATGTACTAAGTTAATAGTTAGTAATAAAATGCTTCAGTAAATTTGTAGAATTCCTAAAAAAATGAAATGTGAATGATAACTTACCACTATACAGATATATTCAAAAGGATGTGAGCCTTATTATTAGATTAACAGTCTGGTGCTGTATATCATGGCATTTCATTGCTGCTTCCTACCCACATGATATTTATGTTTTTTTCTAATGAATAAGTACATCTGCTATACTCCATGTGCTCCCTGCGGTGTTTTTATCTGCTGCTATGGCAACAGTAAGGCCGTCGACATGGAACAACAGCTCCTGTTCGGACTCAAAGCCAGGCTGTTGTGGTCGTGACCAAGTCATAGGAGCTCTTTTAACACATTAGTTTTTGGGACTTTCTACTGTTCTTCTGGTATCTCAGTGGAGTAAAGGTGACCACTATGCACTGATCTAAAAAACTGTTTGGCACATTACACTGTGAAAGATATCAGTTGTACCAGCGATCTTCTCAGAAAATGTGACATTCCATCCCTATTCACAATGCATCTATTGTAATTCTTCTCGTAGGCTATAGTGTTGGATTCAAACACGAACACTATTTGAAAGAGGAACATTACGCAAGGCTTATTATATAAATGTTTTCACCATGTGCAAAGTAAATACTGGTAAAAATTATTTATTATTTCAAAATTATTTGTTTGTTGCCATAGAAAACAGAACAAGAATCATCATTTGTACTGAATTATTTGTACACATAACAGACTAATTAAAGTCCACTATTAATTGTTCTTTTAGCTTTGTTTTGGTCTCTACCACCTCAACAGGTTGCTTTCACAAACAAAGTAATAAAGTAATGTTAAAGGACTTGGACATGGTATGAAAACAGGTAATAGGTTATAAAGGTTAAAACATAAAAACTGACTAACGGAGCCACTAGTGTTAGACAGACTGTGTGCGTTTCATGCTCTTTGTTTTCTATAACGTTAAAGAGTTTTTGGGGTATGAGACAAGACATGGCAGTTAATCTTCAGGAAAATTTAAAATGCTCCAATATGGAAAAAATTTGAACAATACATAATGAGTCTCACACTCTTCTTCTTCTTCTTTTATTTGGCAGTTAGATAACCAACTCAGAAGTGCATTTGAGGTGCTACACTTCACACACAACCAATTTTAAAGAAGTTATTTTTTAACACCCAAATAGCATATACGTAAGATTTGAACCAAATCTAAAATGTAAACAAAAACTTCTATCTGATTTGACACTGGATGACTTAATGATTAAGTACAGGTTTAAACTGAACATCTGACTCCCATCAATAATGTGCATAATGACAATAAGGAAGTGACGAGCTAAAGATGTGTACGTTGTTTCTTGGGATGCCCTGAAGATAAAATTAACCTTTCTCTAATCGGATTCCATGTCTTTTATTCTCTGTAACATATCCTGCCGCAGGCATTACTTAACTCTTAATTCTCATTTATCAGTCTAATTTGGAAACCACTGTAGCACACACGCACATAAACAAACAAGAGAAGGCACCACGGGGCCACTTAATTACCCCGATGATGCCAAAATAGACACTGCTGATTATTTTGGGAGGAAACAGGTGCCTTTCACCCTTGTAAACATGCCGAGGATTGTTGGTCTGCAATTACTCTGGGCAGTGTGGGAGAGGGCAAACCAAACTCTGGTCATTTATCAGTGCCATTTACTTTTCAGTGTTTCCATTCTGTGAGGATTAATAAAACCCTTTGCCATCTGAGTGTGCTGCTCCTGTGATCCCCGATTATAAAGTTACACCAGTTCATGCAACCATGAGCCAAAACAAAACATGTAGGACTAAATCAAGCATGCATTATGAGAATATCAGATACTGTGTACAGAAAGAACTCGTGGGAATTGATGAAATACAGCTGATAAATCCCAAGTGATCCGCTCTGTTTGGAGCCGCTGCTTTCCCACTGTCACAACAACAGGCTTTACATCTGTCTTCGTTTTATTCAGCTGACTCATTTGCTCCCTCTGAGACATTTACAGCTGGCTCATAGCTCACATTACGCACAAGGCGCTGCACAAACACAAGTATGAGATGAGTGTGCAGAATTGCACTTGGGCAATTACTGTGCACAATGTGGCCGAATTAACTGTGCTGCATCTCCAAGAACAACAGCTCAATAAACAGCCTGCACATGAGCCTATAACCCTGCATAGACATGGGCTAATACGCTCTGAGCAGCTCCCACCACCTCACACCTTTTCTATAACTATCATATTTGTGCTATAAATGTGCTATAGGTAAATATACCCCCGCACATGTTCCTTCCTACCTTCCATTGTGTCTGACGGGCCACTGTGTCATCCTGATTGGCCCCTGGTGTAGTGTGTAGTGACCTTGGCCCACCACCACCTCACTCACTCCAACAGTAATATCAAATGTCCAACCCCCTTCATACCAGCTGTGTAATCAGAGAGCTCTGAATGGCTCGTCCTTTGAATGTGTGAAGGCGACGCTGACATACATAAGTGACGGACATTGATAGTGTTGTGGAGGGGGGGTTGGCAGCAGTTGAGGTATGCCAACAGACACAAAAAAAAGGAAAACAAAACCTCTGTGGACGACAGGGCTACAATACAGCTGATGAGGTGGCTCAGGACAGAGGCCCTTAAGATAATCAAACACATATTTCACTGCAGGGAGGAAATACTGGCCCAAATGTTCGGTCAAATGGACGAGAGGGCAGCACACTCACCACCTGATCCAATTTCACACACCAAGAAACACTTCACACTAAAGTTGTGATAAAGGAATAGCTATGTCATAAAAGTGTATCACAGCCTCATGAAACTTTACAACCTCAAACTAGAGATCTAAAGCATTCAGAGGACGGATGGCTTTCTTAGATATGATGACAATAACGTGGGGATTTCCAGCAGCATAGAGAGGAAACAAAAAAAACATATTTTTGTAGGCCGGCCCAGAGTTACCATCGCTACAGGGTCTATTGAGAAAACCTATGGAAAATAAGCTCTGTGGCAAACACACATTTATGATGCTTACGCGTTTTGTTCAGCAGGATAATATTCGCAATTAAACACGACTTTTATGATGCTTGAATTCCTAATACAGCTGACAAAAGTAAAAAGCTAATGTTTGACTTCCAACGGTTGCATGACTGCAGCACCATTACCGTTATGCTTCAGACGGTCTACGACAAGCTAACCAGAAGTTTTGATAAACCAGCGAAACCTTAGCCCAATCTACAATCTACAATCTACAATCTACAGTCTCCACGACTAGAGGCTGTAAGGTAGGCTAGTGAGAGAGTTCCTGTCCGGGTCCGGCATGGTGACATTTAATTTCCCGACAACCACTGTAGTCAGATTTAGCCATTTGTTAGCAATTGTTTTTTAAGGACACATAAAGATTTAAAAATTCACAAGTGGGAGTATTTACTAACTTATTTTACAAGTAAACACGAACATCTCTTGTCCTGGCTTATGTAAACCACAGACCTTATTTAAGGCATCTAACCACCAAAATCAACCAAAATCCTTTTAAGTAACTAATTTCTGAGGTGCCCGATACAGAACAGAAGTGCTCTTCTACCGCAAAAAATAGTTTTTGACACCAGATCACAGCATGGATTTTTCTATGGTGTTCCTCGAGGTCTGGGTTTCTTGATTTGGTATTTGGGAGGGATTTGTTAACATATTTTGTCCATATTCAGAAATTGTCAACAACAAAATTGAGCATTGAAATACCCTTTATATACTTCCATCATAACTTTCTAAATGGTTATGCTAATTATAATAACACCATTTTGTTATTTTCATTGCATTTTTTATACAACCTTATGTGTTTATACACTCATACTCATATCTTATCTAAATAAAGGAATATCTTATTGATTGATAATACATTTTATTTTTACAGTTTTATGACAACTTGACACACAGTGCTGAGCTGCATTTCAAGGGGTTAAACTGGCACAAACCAGGAGAGTACTAAGTTGAACAGATTGATGTGCACAGAAGCGGCAGCACTAATATGTTTGTTTAGATATTTTTTCAGCAGCCTGGTTTTTGTTGCACATGATTTAATCAAGGTAACCACAGCGGATCATTGCGCCTAATGGCACTGTGTTTTGGTGCAGCACTTTACAAATTAGACTACAGATGCCAGAGCCATTTCTGCCCTGTGGCCTCCAGCTGGCTGTAGATATTCAATCAACTAAAGGCGACGCCCTCCGTACAGACTAAAAGCAGGCATGAATAATAATAATTGAATATTTGTGAAGATCACTATCTTCAGCTCTGTGCACTGCTTTACTGACAGTCTTGCTTGAAACCTATATTTTTTTTATCTTCATCCCAATGAATCTACAGTTTGACATCTTTATACTGTTTTGATGCTATGCAGTGTGATATCGCTACTCAAGTTTATTTACTCGTTATCTTAAAACCAGCACATTACCTCTTGTTTTCACAGTGGACAGTCTCCTAGTGAGTCCTGTTTCTGGGCCCATCCATCCACCAGCCTGACCTCCCTACACAGACTTCTTTACTGCGTAACCTGCCTGAATTCCTGATTGTGGCATTGATTAGGGTAGCCTGGCCACCTGTGTATGAAAGTGCGTGTGAATGGGTGAATGAGTGAATGAGTACTGTCTGTGGTGTAAAGCAATTTGAGTTGTCGCCAGTACTAGAAATGTGCTATAAATGTGTAGTCCATTTATTTTATTCCTATTTATTCTTTATTCTCAGTTATCATTTACAGGAATGGCTGACAATGAAATAGTACTCTTGTATAGAGTACAATGTTAAATATCATTTAATAAAGTTTTATGTTTGAGAAAGTAGCTCCCTGGGTACATTTTCTGAATGGTGAAAAATTACAATCCAAATAAATAAGATATTTTTATTCCATCTTAAAAAATTACTATATTTGCCGCCATATCGGTTATTGATTCATTTTTCCCTTCTAAAAGCAGTATCAGCATCGGTCTTATTACCACATCTGGGCACAATAAAATGGAAAAGCTTTTGAGAAGATAATACATAAACATCACCCAAAATGCTTGAACAAATCTTTTTAAAGAAGTTCGCAGTGGACCAACTACAACCATGAGACATGGGGAAGGTCATGTGTCCTGGACAGATACTCTAAAACCTGAAAGGTGTAAGTAAGTAATCCCAAAATTATATTTTACAGGGAATTATTACAGTGCTAAAGAAAGCAGTGATTATCTTTGATCAAAAACTGAAGAAGAATGACTTGGCATCAGTGCAGAGACATCTTGCAGAGTTTCACAGTACATAATGACAAACAGGGACAGGACTTCACATTCAGTGCAGAGGGAGAGTGTAAGATCACAAGTCACTGCACACCACAGCTAACCTGTTAAACCACACGGATCAGTCTGCAGCACCACTGACACTACTCACTACTTTATGTAGTCTTGCATATATGCACAGCTTTTATCAGCTAACAGGCAGCACTGCCAAAAATGCCATCTGTGCAAACACAATGAAATCATGTTGGCCAGAAAATTTGAACTGAGGCCACCAGTAGAGACATCATTCACAGGTCTTTGCCTGGCCAGAGCGAGCCACGCCAGACACAGCCGTGAGCTACTTCTTCATGTAGAAATCTATATTTAGAGACAGGTGGGAAGCAAACTCAGAGAGACTGTGGCTCAGTTGTACAAAGGCTTGAAACGTCAACACTGTGAAGCTGAAGACACGTGCAACACTGGAATAACCTTCATTGCCAAAGCCAAAGTATTCAGGCAACAAAGAAATGTCTTTGTTACACTATATTTGGCAGTCATTCATTCAGTAAGACAACAAAAGGAGAAATCTGATAGAACTCAAGCCAAAGAAAAGTTAAGCTTCCACAGAAATCAGTCACAAATACCTACTACACTTACAATGTTATTTAATCTATTATTTAAAAAAATATGAATTATGTAAATATATTATGAGTAAAGTGGCCTATTAATCACTTATTGCCAACCATTAAGTTATATCTTAAGTGACAAGAGTTTGTGTTTATGTAAAATGTGTGATATTATAATTGTATGTGACTTGCAAAATCTATAATCTAATCAGTGTTGTAGCTTATCTTTACCCTGCTGGAGGATAAACTGTTGTTCACACAGCTTCTGAAATCCCACTCTCTGCCTCCTCCTGCTCAGACATAAGTGGTTCAATAATCAATACTTGCACTCAATTCTGAAACTCCTTATTTATAAAACATTGTAGCAGAAAGGTGTCAGGTTACCACAGCTATCTAGTTTCCACAAAAAACTGAACAGGCAGCTGCTTTTAAGCCTTCAATTTTGGGAAATCCTGTGAAGCACCATTTTTACTCCCCTCAGCAGACGACAGTTGCTGAGTCATTACTATGTGACCTTACCCACCTCCAGCTTCTGTTTGAACTTGAATTTACTATATTTTCACACGGCACTCATATAACCGACAGAGCTTCCGTCATTTTATAAATATATGTATATTATTTTTTATTTTTTAGCAAGAAGACAATACACTTGGCCGTTCTACAGGCGAAACACTGCAGCACAACAGCGACTATCAACATACTACAATGAGTAAGCCACCGCCTCCGGAGTGGTGCTGCTGTGCCTGCACACAATAAGGACGTCTCTGCCTCACCGTGCAGCTCTGCACCCAAACGCAACACTACACCTGCAAGGACACACTCTCTTGCATCGATTCACTACGTTGCACGTCTCAAAAAACTCAATACTACAACGTTAGCATTTCCTCTGCTGAGGCACATGTTTGTCTTTGTTGCCTGTGAAGACTCAGCATCATTTGGATGCCCACTCACAAGTCAACGCAGGAACATTTGCATTGCCTATGTGCTGCTGCCTTACCTGCGATTTCAGAGAGCAGTCCAGCGGTAGAAAAACTAGAAGAAAAAGATGCTGCGACTATACACGCAGCAGCAGTAACGCTGGTCCATGCCGTAACCTAGTGAAGACACGCCGCGCAGCCTGCTAGATCTGCAAAGGATGCTCGCGATGACCACGTGACTCTGGAGGACAACCTGCCAATCTGAAGTCACTGATGCGTGGACAACAATAACATGCTGTCTCAACAGTTTGTTTCGGGAAGGTGGTGAGGGAATATGTGAAGATATCATCATTGGTAGTAGTCGTAGTAATAGTTGTAGTGGTGGTAATAGAATGAAGAGTAGTAATGTGGTAGTATAACATCAGACTTTTACAGTAAAACAAGCCGAAAACAAGACATGCATGTATGCAGTAAGAAGTAGGTTATATTTGCACATTACCACAGACTACCGCAAGCATACACCGCATGCATATCTGCACACAGTAAATAATAACACTAATAATAATAATAATAATAATAATAATAATAATAATAATAATAACAATAATAACAATCATAATAATAATAGTAATAGTAGATTAAACAAAAACAGGAACTCCAGCTGACAGTATATAGCTTAATCTGTATTTAATGGGAAAATATAGAAATAGATTTCTTAATAAATATAAATAATACATATTTATTTCCAACTAAAGTTCCATCTTTTAAGATTTAAACAGAAGAACAGATTGGCTGGTTGATTTCTGAAAAATATAGAATGCATCAGATAATGTATGTATTATTTGAAAAAGTAGACGAGGTGTAAATTCAGTTTTAAAGAGAAAATGAATCCCTCACAATATTACAGCTTTATTTTAGGGCTTCAGATAAGTGAAGTCATCACCACTGTGTGGCAGTAATGCTTCAGATTTGAAGTGCAGAGGCAGACAGACAGACAGACACGCCTGGAATATCAGGCAAAGCAGGAAATGGCTGTGAGACCCCCAGGGGCCCCTAGGGTAGAAAACAAAATGTGGAATAATCCACCGCTGTAAAAAAAAAAAAAAACCCAAAGTGCAACTAGAGCCCCCTAAAGTCCTAAATTCAATGTGTGTCACATGTATTGTGGTCAATTGAGTTGTTTGGCCCTCCATGAAATCCCAGTGATGTGCAAATAAAGCTTCATGAACGTGTTATTTCTGAGCCCCATAGATTTGCTCTTGGCTGAAAAAAAGCCTAAAGGAATGGTAATTTGTGTGCTTTCACCCCTTGAACAGATAGTGCTATCAAGGGGGCTCAGAAAATAAAGAACATGTTTAATAAAGCTTTGTTTGCTCATCTCAATTTTTGATTAATATTACAGATTGTTAAGGGCCCTTGGGTCAAATTGAGTTTAATTCCTCCGCTCTCTATCCCTTCATTTCCTGTCACCTCTCACTGTCCTCATTTGAATGAAAATAAAGCCTCAGTTCATATAATCCTTCCACTGTGTGTATTCCTAAATAAATGTGTGATTATTTACACATTCCCAATAATAAACTGACACTATTGACAAAATGTAGCATAAATAAACCTTTGGTTGTTACTGATAATTATAGCTTGGACACTGGTTTGGATTTCTATTAGCCAATCTCAGTGGTCGACATCATTTCAAGTTCAAGTTCTTCTGACATAGCAAACATTTAACTCACGACTGATCAGCTGTTTCAATTGTCAGCATCTTCCCAAACAAAACATGAATTTTTCTTCATCTTAAAAGCAAGAGTTATGCATGTGAGAACAATTAAGACCCATTCATCATTCATGGCTAGATATCCAGGGTGACTTGTTTTGTCATCTACTTCTTCTACAGCTATGTACACCCACCGGACACTTTGTTAGCCAGCAAGGTGTACCTAATAAAGTGGCAGTGTGGTCTTCTGCTGCTGTAGCAGATCTGCTTCAAGGTTGGACGTGTTGTGTGTTCAGAGATGGTTTTTGAATACAGAAAGGGAATTAATATTGTGTAAATATTGTGTAAATATATAAGTATGAATTGAATATATATAAAAATTTGATTATGATTATAACTAAATAAAAAAGAATAAATAAAAATAAGTCAGTATAAAATCTCTAAATGAAGAGATATCAAAAATGTAAAATGTGTAAATATTAAGAGGAAGAAATGATTAATATTATTTTCAGCAGTCCTGACCCTTACCCTAAATGCACTGCTGCCATGTGATTGGCTGATTAGATATGTATGTTAACGAGCAGCTGAACAGGTGTACCTAATAAAGTGGCCAGTGAGTGTAATAGGGCTGTAACGATTCATCGAGTTACTCGAGTTACTCGATTACAAAAATTGGTCGAGGCAAAAACTCTGCCTCGAAGCGTCGTTAAATTCCGATGACACGCAGCAATCTGATTGTTCCACACGGACCGTTGTTAGGGGTGCACACCTTCAAACATTCTGAACTTAATTGGCGCGATGGCGGAGAGTCGGAGAAAACAGAAAAGACAGAAAATATCAAAAGTTTGGGATCATTACACACTAAACACCGAAGCCAACAAGGTGGTGTGTAAATGCTGCAAAGCAGAGCTCGCTTACCACAGCAGTACAACATCGATGATTCAGCATCTGAACCGTAAACATCCACATTATGCGGTTCCGCCATGCGGCGCTGAAGGTAACGTAGCCTCTTTACATTGATGGTCGCTGATTTTAATCACATAGCCTCCTGTATTTATAACGATGTTTTGATACGGTTTGACTTGATATGATGTTTAGCGTTGAGTGTGTTTAATTAGCCAACTTTTTCATGTTCAA
>CAFUXE010000829.1:51252-73251 GCA_903364295.1 Serranus cabrilla | reverse complement strand
TGCCCCAATGCAAATAAAACAAGGTGCCCTCTAAGATGGAGTTAAAAGTAAGATGATGCCATATAGACTGGCCTACACTGGCTCCCTGCCGTGTGCAGCTGGTGCCCTTTTTATTTGTTTCTCCCCTGTCCTCAGACAGCCTGAATCCACCGCTGCTCTATAATATAGTGGAGCATAAAGTAGCATTAAAAGAAAACCCTCAGATAAACTACCTCAAATTTGTGTTTAAACACAGTGCTTGAATACATCTACTGAGTTACACTCCATCACTAGAAATGCAAAATGTTTGGGTGGATAATTGGGAAAAAACACTTTATAACAAATCCAAACAGCAGGGGAATCTTTATAAAATACGCTTTTAACTAGCAATGCAATGAAACAGCTTTAAGCTGCTGTAATCTCTTGTAAAATCAGTTAGTTCCTGAGTTCCTCCCTCTCATGCTTCCCTGCTTCCTTTGGAATTTGATGGAGTCTATTAATTTATTTTGTGTACAGATTTGCTGCCTGATAAGCAAGTCGCAGCTCGTTCCTCCACTTCTCTCTGTGCCAACTGCCAAACTGCATCTTTATGTGTCGCTGCAGCTCATCCGGGGAAAGCTCAGAGCAGAGCTGTTGTGCGTTACCAAGACAATTGTGTCCACGGTGTTCAATCAACTGGGAGCCAGTTCATAAGCACTGTTCAAACTAGAAGGCAGAAAATATCAGTGAGATATACAGTTGTTCATTGTTTTGAGGGCAGTATTGCAGATTCCCTTTATGAGCACAGTGCTCCAACATTTAAATGAACTCTAAATGAGGATTTGTGGAGAGTAACGCCAGTACATGCCTGTGCTGGAAAATGGTGAAGCCGGAGCAGACATTTTGAAAGGAAGTTGGCAGGGTCGGAGCTGCAAATGTGCAGATGATGAAAAGCATGGCCCTTGGGAGCCTAGTTCAACAGAGCTGAACATCTTAAAGGGACAGTCCAACAGTTAAGATGAATTGTGGCCTAGCTCGTGAGTCCAAAGTACCATGTAAGAAACGTATCTAGAGAGTATGAGAGTCTGATGTTAGCAGACAAGTCTTTGTGGGTAAAATTAATATCATTAAATCGATCCAAGCTACTGAAGAGATCTAAGTAAAGAAGGAGCTTTGTGACAAGGAGGACACAACCCACAGCAGACAGAGGACAGGCTCCTCTGGAGACGTAAAGGGGAATGCTGTGGTGTGCCACACAGTGCAGACAGTAGAACAGTAGAGGAGCCGTAACACCGCTTTAGACTCGGCAAACAACATCTGTGCTGCCTCAGCTCCCACAAAGACCCCAAAGCTTAAAAGTGTAACAACAGAACAACTTTGTCCTCTGTTGAATTGGACACCTACGTTGTTAGCAAAATTGACCATGTGAAACCGAATTTTTCTCTGGAGAGTTTCTCAGAAGCCATGAAACGATGCAAATAGGCTGTTTTAATTCTTGTTTCAACAGCAGCACGCCTGACTGAAAAAAAATAGAAGGAACAAACTGTTTATGCAAGATGTTTATGGAAGTGTCATAAGAAAAAATAACAAAATAAATTTGAAAATACAAATAGGAATAAAAAAATACAAAAATAAGAACATTTAAAATGTGGAAATATGAAGAGTAATAAAGAGTAGAATAAATAAGTGTATAAAATATTTTTTAAATACAAGAGGAATAAAGAAAGAATTAGGATAAATAAATTAATATTACCTTTGAATTACATAGAGAAATAAAAAATAAATAAGGAAATCAAAACAAAAAATGGGAATAAAAAAGATTAAATTAGCAAATTACAATGTGGAAATATAAATAGTAATAAAGAGAAGTGAGTAACAAAAGAATGTGTTACTATAAAGAGGAATACATGAAAGAATGAATGATGTTATGTTATTTTTTAGACATAAAAATAAATAATTAAATAATACAATTGTTTTTATTTTATTTATTTATTGTCATTTATTCATTTTCTATCCCTTGTCACAAATGCCTAAAATACCTGAATGAATAAACTTGTAAAATATAAAGTTAAAGAAGTTCCAGTAAACTCTAAACTCTATGATCTAACTGTTATTTGTTGATGCTATATTTTGAAAACCCTCTACTTTCTTTTTCTTGGTCTCTTTGGTTTAAATGCTGACTATTTTTATTTGTACACAAAAACTTTATATGTTCTCTAAAAAATGCTCATTGCATCCTGAGAGTATCTGCTTCTGCCAGTTCAGGCTAAACAAATAACATTTGTTGACCTCAGTGTGTTTTATGAGTGAACCCAAATTGAAGGGGACACTGATGACAAACGCTGAATGCTACTTTAGAGTGCAACTTTTCCTCCACATGTGAGCCATACATCAAGGCGTCTGCTGGATTCTGACACTTTTTACTGGGATGGCAGTATAAAGGCCTAACTCCTGCGTAAACACCAACCCAGACAGTTGTACGTAGGAGAAAACATGGCCTGCTGCCAGAGAGGAACTGTATAAACAGTGTCAAACTACCCCCCAGTCCACATGATGTTGAGCATGGTGTGGCACGGCCTCATATATCTGCTCTCACTAAACAAAGCTAAACAAGGAGTTGAATTACTTATCCTGTCTTATAGCCAGCAAACACTGGAAGAGCCTCAGAGCAATTTATATTGTCATGCCAATCTTAGGAAGTTGTGAAAATAAAAGATCCAGTCAGATTGGGGCAGTTTTTAGCACAATTTCTTGACCTTGCATTTTTAGTGACTCTGTCTAAGGGTGGGCCAGTGGAAAAAATGTGGAAAGACATAAAATGCTGGTCATAGGTCACATTCAACCAATGATGGATGTTATACTACATCCTACACATGAAGCCCACACCCTACACTACATGTTGTAGCACTGCTATGTTGTTGCCCACTCTGCCTTTGTACTATCACCCACTCTGGGGAATGTGACTCAGCAGTTAAAGTCCACTTTATAGGGGGTAAACTGATTCAACCTTCACCACACTTGGGGAGTTCAGTCTGGGCCCCATGCATCTCCAGGAAACAAGGATAATTAGCTCAGGCTTTCCAGTCTAATGTGGTGAACAGATCCGAGCTCTGAGGTCATCGTCGGGCATTCATCTTGGAAAAGGGGGCTTCTTCCTTCTACACTCTTGGTCCCTCCCTCCAGGCACGTGTGAGTTCTCACGTTTTCACTGCGCAAACTCAAAGTACTAAATAAAAAAAATGAAAAGCCTGAGTGCACATGTAATATGATCTGCATTCAAACTTTTTTTAACAGAAAAATCTTCTGAGGGTAGTTATTGAGTTTTAAAACAGCAGCATTTCTGAGGAAAAAGACACAAAGTGCCAAGAAAACACAATGGTCATGGTCAGTTTTCAGATACTGGCAGTCTATAAGCTGGCTGTAGTAGAATAGTGCAACACAGCTCCTGTGTTTTTAAAGATGAAACACATAAATCATGTTAGAGTGTGTTTGGGTAGATGATTAGTTTGTGTAAATGGATTAAACGCACAACAGTAGTTTTTTTTACACTATCAGCTGAATTACAAAAATTGACTTTTTGATGACATTGTGAATGTATTCGAGTTCACACTACGTTCGGAAACGCTAATCTGTGCCATTTCACACAAATGCCTTGTTTCCCAAAGAATTACATTGTATTTGTTGCGGTAGCTGACTAGTTACAAAGTGAGCAAGCAAAGGTTAACCAGCTATTTGTCTCTTTACTTCACAGTTATGCTGCATGATCTTACATTGTTTGCGTCCTAATGTTAGTTAATTTGCAAATGGCAAACTTGCCAGTTTTACCGCCCGGATCAACCCGGGTGTCTGGACAAACTGTAAATATAACTATGATAACTGCAGTGCTGCAGAGTGCAAAGGGTTCTGGAATAAGTATGGGATTATTTGTGTAACAGGTTGCTATGATAATGTCCTGTCAGCTGTGTGTGTGTGTGAATATGCAAGGCTGTTAATATTCAACTTGTTGACTGTAGAAAAAGTTTTGGATGATTAAACTCTGTTGTATTCAGGCAGGTATAGTTGCAATGGTCTGTTTGAGTTCAAGTGTTTCAGCACCTATTAAGTATGATTGGTTTTGGACAGACTGGGCCTATCTCATTTTCTCTGTGCCCACCCTCAGTGGTCCACCCCCCCAGAAAGGCAGATGAGGTTAACATACTCCCTTCCAACATAACGAGGTGCACATATCAAACAAGTCTGAAGAAGCAAGAAGGAATGGTTCCTGTGTGACAGCCAACTGGCCCGTTGTTGGTCTTTTAAACCACAAATGATGAATTCCTGAGTTGTTATTTTAATATGTACAGTATATGAGCCATAGTACATCAATCTTATGGCAACAGAATCCAAAGTAGAAAGTAATATGTACTGAATGTTCAAGACGGACTCTTCTGTTTTTATTGAAACATATAGCCAGAAATAGCAGCAACAAATGAGTGACATTCTACAAATTTCACCTTAGCTTGTTTGTCCAAACTTTTCTCAGTGCACTCTTTTGCACTTTCTTGGAAATCTCTTTGATTTCCTAACCATCGTAAAATATTTTATTTCACACTGCATGGCAGTATCACATGATGCTTACACTGAGTAAAAGGTTTTTATGGCTTCACCAGAATATGCTACATGTTCCTCATTCTACATACATTTTTCCAAAATTTAGCCTGACAACTTTGGAATTAATTGCAAGAATATAAACCAGATGATAATTGTGCTCATGGCTGGATTTTACTAACTGAAAGGGTGTACCAGGTACAGACACAGGGGCGCAAGGTGCCAAGCACCACTCTGGCCTTCACTTCCAAAATTTCCTGCAACCATTAAGAAACATAAAATGGCTACAAAGAGACACAAAAAGACCAGAAAACAGCTACAAAGCGTAAAACTGCTGCAAGGAGACACAAAAAGATCACAAAGGAGCAAGAAAAAGACTCAAATTGACCACACAGGCACAAAACAACTACAAAGAGAAGCAAAACATCAACACAAAGAGTCAAATAAACTAAAAAATAGACACAAAATGAACACAGAGATATGCATAATGGCCCACAAAACATCAACAAAAAGAGGCTAAACAACTATAAAGTATTTGTTTGCTGCTCCTAAGTAGGAGAGGTGCCCAGGGGCCCATTGTCTATTGATCTGCCCATGTTTGTGAGGAAGTGTTTTGTGCTGTGCAGGCACCAATGCATGCAATTCTGTGCATGTTTGCATGCTAAAAGCATCTATTTTTTCTGTAGGCAATGGATGTACATGTGTAGATTACTCTGGGTGTATTAGTGCATGCATGTCTGCATTCATATATGTGTTGTGGTTGTGGAACAGCCTGTTGATTGTCAATATTAGAGGATAAGAGGTTTGGTGGCCAAATCACAACATGTCAAGCTTGCAAGCCTAAGAACATGGCTCCTCTCCGGACTCATTCCAGCTGAAATCAATTGGGAACATACCAACAATGCAAATGTTGAATTACATCACAAAATGACAGTGAAATCAAACTTAAAAAAAGCAGGCCCACTGTGTAAAATGACACCAGACAATAGTTCATTAAAAGAAAAAACATTCAACATTTCCATTTGAAGTTATAAATAAGATTTTTTAAAGATAAAACAACTCTCTGAACTCTCTCTTTTGAAGCTTTAGAGTACAAGTCAGAACAAGATGTGGAAGGTGTTCTCCATGAATTATTGGCAACTCAACACATCATCAATGCTTCACAGTTGGAAAAGAGAGATGACAAGAGACACACAGATCTCTGCAGGCAGGGTTGAGGCAGGCAAACACTCCTTACGTGTACCAACTACAACCCGACATGGTTGAATAAATAACTTTTTGAAGAGCTGTCATTACTCAGCTATCAGCTATTTGTAACATTACCTGCCTGAGGTTAGCTTTCCCTCTCCATCACTCAACCCTATAGAAAATGCGAGTCACTCTGCTTTAAGGTTTCTGTATACATTAAGGAGAGTCTGTACAGGCATGCAGCAGGCATGTTGCACTTCTAGGGAAACATATACTGTTGTCAAAGGAGTCCAGGGAGGCTGAGGTGATGACTTTTGTCAATCCATTCTTGCTTCCATCCATCCATCCATTTTTCTTTGCTTCTCTGCGGCAGGGTTATGGGGGCAACAGGCTGGGCAACATATTCTAGAGGTCAATCTCCCCAGAAACGTTTTCCATTTCTTCCTTGGGAACCCCAAGGAGTTCCATCTGGACGTCCGAGCCTCTCCCCCTATCTCTAAGGTTGAGCCAAGCCACCCTGTGACAGCAAGGCTATTTTTCTGTCACTACTCAAAGTTCATGACCATAGGAGCATAGATGGACTGGTAAATCCATCTATGAACCAGCACCCTCTTCCCCACAACGGTCTGGTACAAAGTCTGCATTACTGTTCATGTCGCACAGCTCATTCATCTCAAGCTCCATTTTACCGTCAATTGTGAAAAAGTCCCATACATATTTGAACTCCTTCGCTTAGGGCATTACCTCACTCTCAACCCAGAAGAAGCCTCTTTTTGGCCAACAACAATAGCCTCCGACTTGAAGGTACTGAGTCTCGTGCTGACCATTTCAGACTGGGCTGCAAACTGTCCACTGGCGTGCAAGAGGTCCTGAATGAAGCAAACAGAACTACATCATCTGCAAAGTGTTGCATTTTGAGGTATCCAAACAAGACTACTCACCTTGTAACCCTTGAAGGCCGAAAAAATGGATCTGAAACTTGACAATCAGTCAGAGCCTACTTTTCAGCACCTTGGAAAAAGCTTTCATAGGGAAGCTGAGCAGTAGGCTGGGGGCCACCACCTTGGTTTGCCACTCCATGGGCACTGCTCCTGACATCCTTGTGCCACTAAAAATGTCCTCCTTTAGCCTCCCTGAACACCTGGGATTTTGCTTTGGTGAATGCTGCAGGCCAACCAAGTGCAAAAGGCCCTTTTCAGCTTGACAGCCTCCTGAAATGTACATGTCTTTTGTACAGTAATGATTTGACACTAGATTCAGGCTTCATGGTTTCAAGTTCCCATTTTAGTTTTTCCTGTTGATAAAAATATATCAGATAAGTTGCCTTTGTACAAAGGGGGCTTTGTAACTTTTACACTGTGAAATGCTTCACATAGATTTCCTAAAACCATGGCTCTTTTTTCCGAAGGGAATTATACATCTTTCCTCTTGACTCATGAACCTCAGAGTGATAAATTACTCTGGTACATTCCAGTTAGGGTAGGAGGAGACCCCCACTCACCAGACACACAGGGGTGGTTTACCCATCTGTGGAAGCAACTGGAATATGAGGGCCAGTGATTTTTCCCCCCTCGGCTGTGGAAAGAAAAGGCTCACATCCTAATAAAAGTGTGACATCACCAGAGTACATGCATTTGTTTTATACCTAGTGATTATCCCTGTGCTGCTGACTATAACTTTCTCAGAAGAAAAATAGGCTCCAGCTTTTTCCCTCTCACTTCTCTGCCTTGGTTTCAGTTTAAAAAATCACAAATCACAACCATCGTTTGGAGACTGTTAATTTTTATTTTAATGCTATCAAAATGTTGTATGTCAGTGGATTGTATAAATAGAAAAATTTAGTGAAAAAAAAAACCTGTAGCAGTATATCTCTTTGTTCCATACAACCCCGAACAGTGATCAGGGTTATAGTCAGATGCATATTCACATTGCCGGGGACTATGAAGTTCATTTGACCTCATCTCAGTGCACTGTAAGGAGAGATGGCTTTATTACCCAAGCTCCAAGAAGCCCACACATTTTCTGCCTCCGTATGCAGAATTGCTCCCCAGCTTGTGGTCACAGGGGCTTGGATGAAAACTACTTCTGCTATTACACCAAATACTCCTAATTGTACCAGTGTTCTGTGCACAGTATGGTTTAAAATGGAAGCGAAAGGTTCAAATCGCTCGGATTGCTGAAATGAAATTGAATGTTTCACTATGTAAAACCAGTTCGGGTGGTCAAGAGAGTGTTTCATGTGAGCCAGTGATAGGCTCACATGTGGGAGGAGTATGCCCCCCCACCCCCAATTCTGGACGAAGCACATCATGCAGGCTACATTTTATTAGATGCAAGACTCACCAGAGGGAACACAGTGTATCTCCAGTATGAAGCAAGACCACATCCCTTTCAGTAGGTTAATGGCACATGTGAGAATGGCAGAGGAATAGGAAAATACAAAGTTTATTAAAGCAATACCAAAAACCCAAAATATACACTTTGAGTATCAAATTTTTTTGGAATGAGAGGCTTGTGGCTTGTTTCTGAAAGGGATAGTTCTGATTTCTTTTAAATATGGTTGTATGAGGTGCTGTACTTACCCACAGTCTAGTATTACCTGCAGTAGGCACAATTCTAGTTTGGAGAACCAGAGATATGCTCCAGCAGGAAACGAATGAATGTTGTGCTGCAGACGGAGACCACAACAAAACATATTTTAACAACCTAAACAAAGGCCCAACCTAAAAGACCTGTTGAAGTGTTTTGTTGCTATCCACAGCCATCTCATTTGGTTCTACTTCTTCTCAACCGTAGAACTTAACCACATTCTTACTGAAACAGCTGATCTGCAGCAGTGCACTAAGTGTGCTTATGAGTAAAAACATAAATGAGTTCTATCCCACAAAATGTTTGACATGGATCAGACAAAAAAAACACCAAAATGTTGATTTTGCATTAGTAAATAGAAAGAGTATATAGAAATAGAAATTAGTATATATGAAAAAAGAGAGAGAGAAAAAAGAGAACATTAAAAAAAAGAAAAAGGGGCACAGATGGAAAAAATAAAATGCACGAGGGGAAGGTGGATCAGAATGACATGTATACATTTTAAGAGATAGGTCCGTGGTTTAGATTTTTAGACATTTCAAGCCTTCTTGTTCTATATGTCCACAGTCTTTCCTTTTGCATTTAAGTTTTTAATAAAATATGGAAATATTCAATACCGTTTTATTTGCGTAGAATTAAAGTCGCACAGTAGTTTACAAACTACGCTTCAGCATGTTTCAAATGGAATATTCATTGAATTACCAGAATGGAGATACCCACATTAATTCTAGGCACATCCAAGTGAGAGAAGATGCAGGGACTGTGTTAACACAGTGGAAAGTTTGTACTGTATATAGGATCTGATCTGGGAGCATGCTGGGATTCCCCAGGAGGAGCTGGGTAGCTGGGAAGTGGGGCATGTTGACTTATTTGTTTAGCTTGCTACCATCACAACACAGAATGGATAGATGGATGCATGGATATTATTGTAGCACATTCATTCATTAAAAAAAACTAAAACTATACTAGTTTTTAACTCATACACTGTTCAAAACTCAAATCCTGCCTCCATGTCATCCAAGTGGTCTCACTTGTGACTAACCGAGGGGCTTCCACTCATCCATCAACAAAAACTAAAGCCAACATAAGCTATATTAAGCAAAAGGTGCAAACACATTATAAGACATATATATATATATATATAATTAAATATTATGTAATTATTAAATAAACACCACAACAGACATTCTTTCTTTCTAATTCCAATGTAAATACCAATGGATATGACTGAAGAGCTTGTGAAAAACATGCTTTCGGGGCTGGAGGACACTTGAAATAACGTGATGAGCACAGCTGAAATAACAAGGAAACTATATATTTTTAAAGTGATGAAAGGAGTACCTCTTAACATGAAAAACAATGATTTGAAGAAGTGCCATGAAGTGACAGACTTTCCCTTGGTACCTTAACATCCATCATTGTTTCAAACTCTTCCTGCATGACAATGTCTGGATGCCTGTGGGACACAGTGTGTCAGATTAGGCTGAAAACTAATGAACTCAAGTATTTCTTCATCTCTTCAAGTCAGGTCGGAGCCCCCATCAAACATCAGCACACAAAGGTAACAGCCAACTTGCCTGCCAGTTTCCAAACAGTTTGACAGCCGAGCTGCTAGCCCCTGAGGACATGCAAAGTGCTTTAAGCCTATATAAAGCCTCTGCTGCACTCACAAACATGCAAGTTCAGTCCTGTTCCATGTGAAAGGCCTTTAGTGTGATATGTTGGTTGGAAAAGTTAAGGCTTTGCAATTTCTGATTTAGCTCTTATTATTCCTTAATCTCACATGGAAATTTTGAAAGAGGAAAGATTGGGAGTTTATGAAAAACAATATGATTCATCCTCTTAAGTCAATAAAAGCTGCATCTTATATCATGGAAGTGAAGCCAGTAGCTTCCAAGATACCATATCATGGGTGGAAGGTCAGAGGTCACCTAAATCCATGGGAAATACACTCTCATTATAATGAATTTAGCAGCTGTAATGCTCTGGACCAAGTCTGGGGACTGCTGACTAATGGAAATGAGTCATCCAACACAAGCAGCACTATAACATGTATTGTATTGCAATTGTTAAATCAACAAGCAAACTAGTTTCTCTGGAAATTAAAGCTTCTAAATAACTTGGTGCTAAAATGACTTGCCCCAAAAGCCTGTTCCAGCACTACGACTATCCACCGCCAGCTATGTTACTGATTTTGTTGAAAGTGGATCGTATTTTATTGTGAAAATATTTTAAAGTTTCCTTCTAATGTCCCGAGAGCTCCTTTGCCATAACTCTCAGTAATTTAGCAGTTTCCTGACAAACAGAAAGCCTTACTTTTTGCTGAAGTACAAGCTAATCGCTAACTGCTGCTAACTTTAAAATGCTGTCAGCAAGTTCCCATGTAGATAATATGGCAGAGGCAAAAACAGTGAAGAGGTTGGAAGAAGATGTAATGGTGGAAAATAATTAGAGAAAAATCTTGGACAGGTTTTAGCTGTGTGACATAAAAGACTGCTGACAGAGACTGAGCTGGACTTCTGGCTTTTGCAATAGTACTTAATATTATCTGTCTTGCTATGTTTTGCGTTGTTGCTCTTGATATTTGGTTTTGTTAGCAACTGGTCACTAATTGACATAGTTTTTGTATTGATTTGATCTTGTTAACTCAATAACACAAGGCATCTTTTCGAACTGCAATTTAAGGAAATACTTACTATAAAACTTAGACTTAGACTGTAAAATTATGTTAGATATTAGATATAAGTTAGATATAGAAAATAGTTAGATAGTTAGGTCATTGAGGAAATCACTGGCTCTAATTTAATTGGAAGCTTAAGCATGGTTTTTACCTGGAGTTGGGCTGGATGTAATATACAGTCATTTGAATCTATCCTCTGGGGGCCATGAATATCTTTAACATCTTTTACAGCAATCCATTGAAAAGTTGCCAAGATATATTACTCACAACAAAATATGTCAACTTCATTCTGGTGTTTGAGGTCACATCAGGAAATCCCCATAGAAATAAAGCTTCTCTGGGCATCACAAATGTTGATCTGTGACATAATCTTTAAACTCGGTACACTTAAAACTATTAAAATGTTCTCATTAGGAATTTTTTTCACTTTCAGAACAGAAAAGGTTAAGGAGTTACGGTCAGACTTCCAACCAAAGAAGGGAAGACTTGGATGGAGCTGAGGAAGCCCAGGGCCCAGGGAATTACTGTCAATAGGCTGAGACTCATGTCAATGAAAAAAACACATCACAGTCCTCCTCATAAGACTGCTCATCTCTTAGGGATTAACACTTTAGTGACTGACACGCAAAGTCTTCCCATTCGGTAAGATGCATGCTTCCTCACAGTGAGAAGTCGTCACATCTCACTAAGACTTGGATGAGCTCCTGAGAGGTCGTCATACTTTCCCCAGTCTGCAGCATCTTGTCTCTTTTTCAGCCATTAAGATCCTGACTAGCCATGATCTCATGGGAACTCTATCTACAGACGCAAACCACTGCTGAAAAAAATATATCTAAGGACCAGCGAGAGCTGCCCACATTATAATTTTGTCATAACTGAAATTACACGAGAGACCACTTTCATACAGTTATATTGTATTTCCTCTTCTCTTTCATCAATTTATATAATTTATTGTCATTTATGAGGAAAACATCTGTAATTCTGCTCAGGCTGTCTGCACATGATAAAACCTTTCAGGGGGCTGTAAGGTCAATGCAGAGAACTTCTTGACATTTAATTTATTTAACTGAACAATTGAATCTTTTAATCGAAATTTTAAATACTCTATAGCTCAGACAGTAGCTCAGTCTGGACTGGAAGCTGAAGGTGAATGGCCGAAGGGCCCTTGAGCAAAACTGCTTTGAGGGCCAGATATTTGCCATGCTATTTCAAAAACAAAATGAATAAATATTTCCCAGTCATACCCACAAAGCATGGAATTAAGACATAGTTTATGTCAAGACAGGTCAGATGCTAGTTGCTGACATGACCACACAGTCAGGAGAGTTCTCCCCATTGACAGATAGCATTCAGACAGACACTAATAAGGACACATCGATAGTCCCAGGGAACAGTGTTGCTAACTCCTTTCCAATGAAAGTAGCTCAAAAAGTTGCTAAAAGGCACCAGGTGAGGTAATGCGCTAATTAGCATATTTATGACGTCACAGCACACACACAGTTTATTTCTACGTTTGACACTAGTCTGTTACCGTATCTGTGACTAACTTGGTCGATATTTATTATTTATGTGTAAATGAAAGGATGTCAACAAATTGCTGAATTAGATTCATAAGATCCACAAAATATTCATGAGGCAGAAGAGCTGGGTCAGGCTGGAATCAGGCAGGAGGACGCTGCTAGCAGTTGCAGGTTCGCTCACAGCGCTGTGAGTTAGCAGCGGAGCTTGAGACTGAGACCATAGCGGACATAAACCTAAAAACCCGAGGACTGCCATTACTCAGAGGAGTCAGTGCCAAACATGTTTTATGTCCTACCTTTTACCAGATGGCCTGAAAAAGTTGCTTTTCATAGATAAAGGATCTGAAAAGTTGCTAGGTTGGCCTAGAAACGCACCACCATGACCGTGAATATCCCCAAAGAAAACTGTGTGAATTAATACGTGTGGAAATATTTTTAAATTATTATGAGTGGCAGCCTATCAGGGTCATAAAAACAAGGAGTTCTGCTGCTGACTTTAAATGAAATCAAATCATTTCTGTTGGCGATAGGCTTTTTTATGAGAAAAATACAAGAGAATAAACTCTCAGTTACCTAATTGCTGGCTCATATCATTTTACTTGTGCTTTTTTGCACAAGTGAAGCGTGCAGCTTAGAGGGAATTGTTTTCATCAGACATAATGACTGGAGAGATTAAAATATTTTGGATTCCAACAGAATTTCTCGGATAAAAAACAAAAATGCGTGCATTTTGAGTCTGTTTAATGAGTGTAAAAACTGACTTTTCCCCAATGGGGGATTAATAAAGTATTTCTTTTTTACTTTCTGTCTTTTTTCTTTCTCTCCATACCTTGCGCAAATTACAAAAAAAAAAAAGAACTTTGCATTGACCAAACATCCTCTTAATAAGCACTTTTCACAAACATTTGATCAAACCATTACTTGTAACACTACGATGTGTTACGTGACGTTTAGGCCTACCATTTTCCCCTTCTCGTGCCTCTCAGCTCCTCTGTCTGGAAAGTAAACAAATGTCTGAGTCCGGCACTCAAAGGCAGGACTTCCATCCCCCTCAAAGATAGCTGGCCAATGACTCATGCTCAGTGGCCTCAGCCCTCCTCACATTTTCCACAAGGTGCAAATCATTTCCCCACAACCATGTAAAACCAAATGTACATGTGGTTAGACATTAGGCCACTCTGAAAACCTTTATACCACTTATTTGCTCTGGCTGTTCCACTTCTCTGGCTCATTCTGCCCATTTACAGAAGCAACCTCCCATCCCGAAGCTAGTTTAGCAGTATATGATGGTATTCTATTCAACTTATAGGGGCAAACTACTGGGATTGTGATATATAACAGAGGTCTTATTTAGGGCTTACCATAAGCTTCTCCTCCTTCTTTTCACATTCAATTTAGTAGATTTTGTCAAACTTTCAAAAAGTAGTTCTCATCTATTTTGCAGATAGTAAGGCAGGTTTCTTCATTATTCCTCGATGTAACATCATAAATATGTGGTTGCAGTCGTGATCTACGCCACATGACGTGATATATACCCAGTGACTGACACACACTGGGGACTGGTTGTCTTTCCATAATACTCTCCACCGATTGCAATTTATTTTTTGCCATAAATGAGATCCTCTGCTTACTTCCCATGTTAGTCCTCCCACATTACTGAGGAAATCCCTTCCCCAGATCCTCTCGCTGTCCGCCTGGAGGAGCTTGTCTGAGACTGTGACTGATGACTGTTGTGTTATGGCTTCGTTTCCTCGTTTGTCACTCGACATTCCTATTGGTTGCTGTGTTTGTTGGGACTTGTTCTGATAGCTCCTCGACGACCTATTGACGAGCATTCATCACTATTACAAAGCCGGCAACACTGTTGTCAGGAGAAATGGGAAAGGGGCTGTGAAAATAGACATTAAATGGACACATGTACTTAGTTCCAGCCAGCTGAGAGGTCCACCCCCTTAAAGAGGCGCAGTGCAGTTTTTGTCAACAAACAAAATTCATGGTCGGTTGAGTATTATTCACCAAAAGCATTCGTATCTTGCATTATTAACATTCATGTCTACTTGCTACTAGTCTTTGTCTTTCCTGCGTTTGCTGGAATTCCTTGGCACATTACCTTCACCTGTAGAATAGAAAAATAGTGTAAAAACATTGGGAGGAATGTGTATCGTGTCACCGGCATGCACAAGACAAAGAAAACGGGATGCTTATGGCAGAAAAGGTGCTTCATAGCTCTACCAGAGGCCACTACACAGTGTTCCTTTAAAGCTGCATTGACTAAAATGTTGAATAATCAATGGATCAAGAGACTGTTTATGTTGTATACAACAAGTATAATTTTACTAATATACTCCTAATACCTGAACATATCAATCAGTGTTTCAAACATGTCATTAAAGTTGTGAAACGGTCATAGTTTGTTTAGGTTCAGGCAACCATACAACTTGCTTCTGGTAAGGGGAAAGAAGTACATGGTAAGGCGTAGCAAAACATGGTTAAAAAGTAATACCTAAAGATAGTTACTAAAGTGAGGTAGTTATGTAAGTGACGTAAACTTGGATCTAGACATGACGTAGCTACGCATGTGCTGCACACAAAAGTTATGTCACCACAATGTTGACTTTGGTTTCACAAAAGAAACAAACTTTGGTCTACGATGTCAAAGTCCTGTATTTGGATTTATCAGTGCTTGTTCCAGTAATTAAGCATAATAAATTCACTGTGTGCTACCTGCCAAGCACACAGTGACAGTCACAGAGAGCCACTAGCTCAGTAAGGGGAGTATCTAGAAAGCTAGTGTAGTTTCTTGTTTATAGTAATAGCTATTCATCCTGAGTAGTTACTGTCTGAACTAGAAAATTTGGATGACTAACCAAGCAGAAAAAGAGCTTAAAACTTGAATTGCTTGCTCTCCAAAAAAGCTACTTCAATCCAAGGCATGTGTAGTGGTTGTAGTTATAATTTCTTACTGGCAGGGGCGTTCATTCAGAAAACGCTCTTGTGGGTCATATTAGAGGAAGGAACACATAACCTGTGTGGGTGTTTGGTACGGAGGACTTGTTGATTTAAATGATAGTATTAATCAGTCAAAATCTTTATTGTTGGTTAAGAGTTAAAAAATGTTTTAAAAAAATCCCTTTTAGTATGTGGAGTTTTGCTTTTGGAACTACAGGAAACATTCTGTAAAGCGAAAGAAGCCTCACTGCCAATCATCCCTTGGCTTGTTTTCTTCAGGACACTGTGCCCGAGCATCAAGAGTTCAGCAGGAAGACCGAGGAAACAATTGATCTCTCTTTGGGGTAAAGGAAATCCACCCTGGGTTCACTGCAGCATGCAGCGTGCATGTGTGGTAACTGACGAGGGCCCCTGGCGCAGGTTACAAGGTCTCTCTCACATGCTTGCCGGAAATGTGCTTCATGCTAAAAACAACAGTCGCCTGATGAGTTTTGAATTACATGATCAAAGAAGCTTATTTGGTGAGAACACCGTTTCATCCTCAATTACAGTGAGAAAACATGGATTTAAGACAAAGTGACAAAGTAAGGTTCATTTTTCAAATTAGAGTATTGAACGCATGATATCCATACTAAAATACCCATAGCAATCTTTCTTAATCAAAGTAGCAATGCAGCTATTGTAATTCAGTATTTATTGAGCCCGAGTGGCTCTTTAATCCCACTTGACAATAGAGGATAAGTGCCATGAATCAGAGGGACAGATCTGTCCTGATGTGGCTGATTGATATTACAAAAAAGACATTATATCATTTCTGATGACAAGCACATGGCTGTTGTTGCACCAGAATAGATTTATAACACTTTATATAGTACAGTGAGAAAAAAAAAAAAGCTTCATGCTGTGAATGTTTGTTTGTTGTTGAACATTTTGTACATTCGACGTTTGTTTCGTTCTGTTAAGAAAATTAGATTTTCATGTTTCAAGTTGTCCACTGTTATTGTCTTTGTTTTATTGGCCTCAAACGTCTCAGGGTTAGGGAGGGGTTTGGGGGGGTTGGGGCGAGATGACTTTAGCAGATGGGCCAAGACCATGAAACGGCATGTTAGGAAAGAGGGGAAAGTCATCAGAGCCTTGGCAGTCAGAGGCTCAGGCTTAGTTTGGAGGAGTTGAGGGAGGATTGTTGAAGTACAAGTAGGAGATAGTACAGGGGAGATTTTCCGCTGTAGGAAGTACGCTCGCAGCTTACATTGCCTGGGAGAATTGTGTCGAGGCTTTCTGCCTGTCTTCGGCTGTTAGCTCTTTCAGGAGGTTCACTTTCAGTGCAACAAAGCACAGTTTTTGTGTGATTTAACTCTGGCATCGTCGAGATCAAATGTAACACTAAGGTCAAAATGAGAACATACAGTATATCGAAACCCAGTCACCAGAACAAAGTTGACATTGAACGTTTCGGCAAACCACAGATATGTAGCTATGGAACATTTACGGGACCATTTTGCCTGGTTGGATGGGTGGAAAACAGGCCCGACAAAGTTTTCCAAATGGGGCCCTTATCTGTAACAAGTCCAGCATCATGGACCTTTGCATGGCCCCTTCAGCCTTGGGTTGGGGTCACCTTTGACCTTCCCTGATGACAGGCCTGTTGAAACAGATGCTGGACAATAACCCAAGAGGTTTTCAGGTCTTGTTTTTTGTCCCATGAGAATGCAAAAATCATTGTTTGAATTGACTTCCAAAAGTAAATATATCACATGCCTAAACAAAACCAAGTAGATTTTGTTTGAATTCACAATGTTAACCACCTATTTAAAACTGTACTTTCCAAAAACATACAATGCCAACATTTATTATGGGGCTAGACCGGGTTGTATATCCACATCAATCCTCAGTGAGATCTTTCCCATCTTTTACAAACTTAACAAAGGTAATTCATGCTTTTATCTCATCTGCCTAAACCACCTCCAGCTCTGTTTACGCCTGCATCAGTCGGAAAACACTCTTATTTACAATTGGCCCAAAACACAGCAGCCAGGCTCTTAACAAACGCCGAAGTGAGACAGTGTTGCAGCTGAATTCAGAACTAAGAGTTTACTAATCAAATATATAGTGGTTAATGGCTCAGCTCCAGCCTACAGTTTGGAGTCCTTGTACTCTGGAATGTACCCTAAGGTCTGCCAATAAGTTTCTCCTTGAACTTCACAAGCATTCAAAGACTAATCATGCATTTGTGGTCAGAGCCTCCAAACTGGAATAGTCTGCCTGAATCTGTAAGAATGTCCAATCCAGTGTTTTACTTTTATTATATATGATTTTTATGGCATTTTATGCCTTTAATAGACAGCCAATGGTAGAGAGATGACAGGAAATGAGAGATGGGAAATGACATGCAACAAAGGGGATGTTGTCACAATGCAGAATCCGTTGGAAATGATCCATAATGTTCAATGACATTGAATGAAATTTTTTTTAATTTTTATTATGGTCTCTTGATAGTTTTGGAAAAGTGCTACATAAATAAAGATTTCATTAACATGATTACTATAGTACAGCTGTATAAAATATTTATAAAAATGTAGGTCATGGAGAGGTTTCTTTTTTATCTCTGTGGGATGGTTTGACAGCACTACATACTCTGATATACAACATGGAGGTCTGCATTTTACAATAGGCTCCATGTGCATCCCATCTGCTCTAGCATTCTTCCTGTCCAATCCAATAGTTCAGTTTACAAGAAAGTAACAGAAATAAAAGGAATTCCGTCTTGTGGATTAAAACGTGATGTTTGAAAACCCAAGGTGGAAACAATGTTAGATCTCGGTAATGGTAACTTTGTTGGAGGAGTGGTGAGCTTACTGATGGTGTGTGAGCTCTGGCTGCAGAGTCTGTTTATTGCAATATTTTGGCAGGCGTAGCCTTGGAGACTTAGACACTGATAATTATTTCCCTTCTCTGTTGCAGTCCAAAGCTAAGGGTATTTGGGATTGAATCAACGAAGAACCCCTATGTCTGTCAATACCATCAGGTCCATGTGACCCTAGCATATCGGATTGGAATGTCCAGCTGTAGCTTGGTTTTACATCAGCAGAAAAGCAAACATGTGCATTTGAAAAGAAAAGATAATTCTGAGCATGCTGTCTTAGAACCTGACTTAGCCTTGAGCCCTTTGAAAGTGTTTTTTATTAAAAAAAACGCCTGTATCCAACATCGCAGCAACAGACGTGTCCTGTAAGGGCTGCAGTCATGAATTTCAGCTGCAGAGCCATTTTAACATCACATTAGAGGAGGAGAATGTGTGAAGTATGCTGTGAGCATAGAACAAAAAACAGAAAAGGATAAAAAGAAAAAGCAGCAAATAGGAGGAGTTTAATATTCTGGGAGGAGTGGAATGGTGGGATGATGCCAGTGGTACCATAGCAATGTTTTTTGTTAACTACTTCCTTCAACAGCAGCTTTATCAAAAATGGAGTCCCCTGAACAGTTTCATTGAAAACGCTTGTTTTTGATGTTGCATCTGCAAAACCCACAAGTGAAACAAAAGCTAATTAAGTTTGTGAAGCTACATCACCTCCTTCACGATCTTTCAACTGTAACAGTATGTAACCGTAACATTAAACAGAATTACTCCCATTCGGAAAAGCACATGTGTTCATAATAAAATGGATGAATGATGGCTGAATTTCCTTTAGCTTAAGTTTCTGACATTGTGCTGATATACTGTCATGGTTTATTTGAATACAGACCATTATCCTTGTTATTAACACCTGCACTTTTTATGCTGTGACAAGCTGTAAAAAAAGGCCAATTTTTCCATAAAGAGAAGAACCTGAGTGGTTTGTTTCATTGTATAATATTTATTTTATTTTGATGTTAAGAACAATCTGTGTAAACTGCTTTAATAATTATTGACAGTTAGAAAAGAGAGGCCACGTAAGAGAAAGCAAAGGTTGGTGTCAATTTAAATGTAAATGAGAAACCAGGAGCTAAAGTGTAAAATCACAGCTGTAGGTGAAATTAAAAGACCTTGTGAATCTAGTTTACCATTCTTCTGGCCATTTGCAAAGAGTAAAGCACATCACCTATCTTAGATTAAGGTCACTTTGCTAATGACCTTTTTTGTGTGTTAGCATGATTGTAATCTTTTACTGTTTTTAAATGGTTCTCGTGAACTAAATATGACATAAGAAGTCATGTACATGAGATGCTTGGTAAACACAGCAAACAGGACCCCATTATGGCACCATTTGACATATTCCAAACCAGCTTTAAGCTTAATGTATTAACTGACCGACGTCCGACGAATAATGCAACATAATATTGTGCTACTGGCTCAGCAGCAAGTACTGTCCGAAACCGTCTTGTGTTGAGTGCACTATATAGTCCACTATTTGCTGCTCACTATATAGTGGATAGGGAGTAGGTAATGGGTGAGTGATTTCGGACACAGCCCGTATCTCCGATCCAATCACGAGGCCAGCTCCATTATTCTATTCACCAATCAAATGACGAAGTCCAATGACAGAATCCATCATTCAGCTGACCAATCACGGAGCGTTCTCCCTCTTTGACAATCTGGCCAATCAGGGCCCACTGTCAAAGACGCAAAGGTGCACTGTCGTGCACTTTACGCTGAGGCACGTACGGCGAGCGTAACGTTACGGCCACGAAGAAGAAGCTATGCGGAAGTTAAGGACCTTAACTTAAGGTACTTCATTCATAATTATATCGAAAAACGTGTGTACATACGGCATAAACTCGAAGTGACAGTCAGCTTGTTACGATAACGTTGGTTAACTAGCAATGGTGGACTGTAGCTAAATTGTAGTAACATTGTCAACGATCGACTCCGGTCCAAATTAATAAAACGCGTGAATGAGAACGACGCAGATGTCATAAGGTAATTCATAATTATATTAAAAATATGTTTACAGCATGGGTATACTCTATATACGGGATAAACGCAGTATGTAAACATACAGCATAAAGGTTGAACGTTAGCCGGCTGCTAAGTGACAATTAGCTTGTTATGATAACGTTGGGTAACTAGCAGTGGTGGACGTCTGTGAGTGGGCGACAAGTGCACACACACACAGACCTTTTCTTTTTTCATGGGTATAAACTTGCAAGTGGGAAGCTAATGGTTTAACACTAACACGTGGGGTTTATTTTAGCCTATAACTCAGGGTTTGCAAACTCTATTTCTCCTCTCTTGATTGTGTATTACACCTGCCATTACTTTTACCTGTGTTTTGTTATTATCAAACTCCACACAACTGTTTTCAATTGAAAGAAAGACAAACTTTACTGGTACTTGAGTCAAGTAAGAAAAGTAGAAAGAGCAAAGAATGATAAATGCTAAAATAAAGTGTAGTGACGTTTAAATAATTAAAACAGCAGTGACCAGAGGCCTGTACTACAAAACTGGATTTGAGGGTTAGCAGGTAACTTCAGCTCTAATCCTGGGTTTTCGGTATCATGAAGGTGGTTTTCTTTTAATCTGGCTAGACTGTTTTACTGTATGTATCATAGTTCCAGTTCCAGTAGAGTTACTGTATGTATGCAGTCAGCTAATGTGTGAAGTTGTTGTTTGTCACTGAACTACAGAATCAGTTTGTAGTGTTCTCTGGACATTTACTCACACAGTCTCTAACATGACTCTTCTGTAAAAGTACAGAACATAGCATACATGAATACTTCTCTATTATTAATCAATGTGTTTACATTAATACTTCACTATATTATTACTCAGTATGACATTAACTTGAATATGAAATGCTGTATAATTCCTTCAGAACACAACATTATCACATTATGTTGTATGCTTTATAATGAGTTGCTGATTGGCCGTATTAAACTGCCAGTATTACAGCTTATGTAATACTGAAAATGTCTATTGTTAGCCTATCTATCCAAGATAATAGGCCCTAAAATAATAGATTTTTGAAGTGGCCAAAAACTAAATACATTTGGATTTTACCTTCATTAAGGGGCACTTTCAGATCTGAATCCAGTTCACGAGTATAATGTTTAAATGCGCTGCATCAGTTTTCAGTGTAACTATAAGTGACTGGTCCCCTAGTGATGTGGAAAACGCTTGCTGTTGGAATCTGTATGACTGATTGGTACACTGCAGTTCCAAGGTGGAAATTCTCAGCCATGGAGGTTGAGATGAAAATGAAATGCCTTGTAGCATATAGAAAAAAACACTATATGGACATGTTAACAAGGTTTAAAACTCTCATTGAAAGGAGGCTTTAGGCTTAAAAAGAGGAAATATTATGTGCATGTGATAGATGATTTACTTTTACAGTGTACAAATCAATGTGGCTCAAGGCTCTGTTATTTTTTCTGTGAAGTAAAGTACAGATAGAGTAGTTTTGACCATTGCTCAGTCTCCATCCTTCTAGCTCACTGATACTTATACCTTGCCTTGTCACATATCCAACCTGTACCATTTCATCTGAAACAAAAGAAGAGGAGGAGAGTTCCTCTTTTCTTTCTTTTCCCTCCTCTTTTTTTTTTTTTTTT
>CAFUXE010000829.1:29740-50715 GCA_903364295.1 Serranus cabrilla | reverse complement strand
TACACACACACACACACACACACACACCCTGTCTGATGGAAAGCCAATCACCTGATGCTTTTAGCACCTTGTGAACATGGCACACAGCTGTTTCCTGTAATATGCTTTAGGGTTAGCTCATGTGGCAAAGCTTGGGTGAAAAACCTTTGGGTCATTTTAATAAATTCCCCATAAATACCATTTATTTGAAATGTGTTTGCAAATAGATTTTAATATATGTTTAGGGCTATTTAACAACATGTTTATTTAGTTGATAGTTGAACTAATATTAACAGCTAAAAAAATAAGGCGTAACAGTTGCTGTACTATCACATTACCTGTGTGGGCTTTATTATCTCTGTCAAGATTTTAGAGTCGTTCAAATTAGTAAACTGATGGTAACGTCATGTTTGTATTCAGAAACTTCCTGACCATGAATTGCCACAACTCTGACAAACTGGTCTGTAGAGAATACTTAGGCTGGCCTTTTTTTTTTCCTTGAACGTCTAATTTTCCCAAGGATGAATCAAAGGCTTGTTTCAGTGACTAAGAGAACTAAACTACAACAGATTCCTTCTTGTCTTTTGGGAGGAAAAGGAATGGCTCATCATTCCAAGTGGTCTCATTTGACAGAGGCAGGGTTAAATTAAGAGTTACATCAATAAGTTTATATGTCTGTGGATACATCTTGCACTATATTGGGTTTATATGACATGTTCTGCATTAACAATGAAAGAAATATATTAGATTGTGTTGAAAATTATATCTTATATCCTTACTGCCTCCAGGAGGTCATGCTTTCAGCTCCGTTTGTCTGTCCGTTTGTCAGCAGGATTATAAACCTACTGGCCTGATTTTTTTTATTTTTTTTTTATAAAACTTGGTTGTAGGGTTTAGCCCAGCAGTAACCTTCAAAGTTAGAAAATTCAGCCAATGCAGCAGTGCCAAAAACTGCAGTTGGCCACCCATTCAAAAAACAGGCCAATCCCCATAGACCCCCCATGTTAAAATACCTAACTTTAAAGTAGAAACAACATGTTTGCAGCCTGGTGCAAATAACAGTTTTGCTCTCAAAAGCTAAATTATATTAAGGCACAATTAAGGACATGGCCTCTATGAGAGATCACCCACGCTCCACCTTTTTTTCTGGGGAGTTGGGAGGAGTCAGGAAGCTCCAAGATCGTGGCAGCCAGAGCCTAAGGAGCCACCCACAATGAGATCCATATTGTCTCTTTAGAAAGCTATAGCTGACATCACAGAGACCATATTTGATGTATTTTATTAGTACAGTGTGGGCAAGAAAATATATTAAATGTTGGTGCAAATATTCGGCTATCTACTCTCTCAGTGCCACTTTGGTTGTATATATGTTGGGGTTCAGATTAAGAACTTCAAAGACAACCTCATTGCTAATACACACTTCCACTATATGCATTAGACTATTGTTTTAGTCATTTAAAACATTGTATTCTAATCAGGGTTAAAACTGGTATTAGCACTGTGGGCAGATTCCATTTTCCCAACATAAGTCAAGAGGTGTTGACCTCAGATTTCTCTCTAAATTTACACTCTGGATTCCCCATCATGACCACCTACAATCATGACCACCCACTGTGACTGTCACACACAGTTTCAGTTTGCTTTTTATCTCTCTTTCCTCACTTTTGACCAAGGACGGTACAAGAGACGCTACATTTAAAAGTGAAGAAATCGACGAGCAATCTTGAAAGCTTCAGTGCCTTAACTACAATTTCTCATCAGAAAACAGTAGTAATAAACTCTATTCTTACGTTTAATTGCCCAGTAAAAAGGGATTCTGAGCTTACTGAGCGTCTTGTTTTGTGCCCTCAGAGACAGCAATAAAACAGCAGTTTTATGGTCTTGCTTAGCGACCACTTCTGAAGAGAGGCAAAAAAAATCAGAGACACCTCCAAACCAAGTCATTTTTGCTTATCTGTTTTCCCTTGTATCTTTTCCTGTAAGCCACACTATTACATTGTAAGATAACTAGACAGACAAAGAATCACTGGAAAGTATGAGAACTTGTGAACATGGGTGTAGTTCTCTCACAGCCACAAAAGCCTGTGAGAGGATGGTTATGGGAGAGGGCTGACAAAAGGGGGAGGAAAATTAGGCTGGCCAGCATTCTTCTCATTTAAAGCTGTAACTACACAAAAAAGCACTCACGCAGTCTGGGCTGGGTCTGCTTGCTGCTTACAAGGAGAGATACTCTTGTATTCATGGTGGTGCAGTGATAACCTGAGCACTTTTTTTCCTTTTTCATCCTTTTTCCCTCGCTTTACGCACAAGGAAGGCTAATGTCTTTTTTATAGACATGATGAGCTTTGTGCATTTAAGGACTTTCCTTTTTCTGGTAGTCTCCGTTGCTCAGGTTTTGATTGTTACATGTCAAGACGGGACCAGTGGTAAGTGAACTCTGCTGTTTATTTAAATTGCTGAATTGAGTGTAATGTGTGAAGGTGGCTGGCTGACCTTTCAATGGGCTGAACATGGACTTTTTGTTTGTGCTTGTACAAGCTGTTGAGTGACTTTTCTTTGCCAGCAAGAGAAACTCCTCTAAATGTGCACTAAATTAAGAGAAAGGTAATTTGTGGTTAGAGAGATTAGACAGATTTGTTAATTTCCTGCATCATTTGTTGAGGTTTTTTTCTTTTCTTTTTTTTGCCAAAGTTAACACTTGTACTACTTGAACATGACAATTGAATTGTCTGTTACAACAGCTGCAAATGTAGTTATTCCATGGAACATGTAACTTATCTGCGGATGATTAAGACAAACCTTACGTGGTTACTGAAGCCTAGCTTAGAGAAGATTTAAACAAGATGAGAGCAGCTCTTCTGTGGATTATCTGCAATTGGCAAACAAGCTGTGTATGTCAGGGAACAGTCCTGTGGACATCTGTCAGTGATTGCAAGTGATGTCACCCTCAGGCACTGAAAATGTGCAGAGGAGGGAAATGAGCACCTTTGCGGTTTTGCATTACTCCGGCACCGCTCCACCACTTTCGGAACATTCATTACCACAACTGTTTTCTTCCACCCCCCCCTTTCGGACTACATTGTACATCTGCAAAAAGAATTTCAGCACCAGAGCTCGCGCGCCTCTGAGGGGAACACAGACTGCATGCTAATGCAGGCCAGATGTGAGGAGACATGGGAAGGAGAGATGCTGTTGGATTCTCTGAGTCACTTGGTGTTCTGATGTCTGCAGCTGGCAACACGGAGACCTGGAACACCTGAGTGTTCTTGTTTTACTTGAACTGTGCTTCCCCCTCTTTTTTTCAGTCGCAGCGCTTGATCTCTTGTGTCGTCACAGGGACTGTGTTGTTTCTACATATGATGTCATGGGCCACACTGAGCCCTGGAAAGTTCACTTGATGGGCCCCTGATGGCGTGCAGCACAGACAGTACTGTTTATTTTCTTAAGAAGCTGCCATCCCCTCTTGATAATTTAAGTTTTTCTTACATTATATCATTAAGTAAAATGAGTTGGCTTTACTCTTTTAAGTTCAGTTTCACATATAGCAGATACAGAGGTGTGTGAGCAGATAGAGTGCCACCCTGTGGTGAATGCAGCACTGGGACCAAGACATATCTGGTACTGTGTTAGTGCACTTTCACTGTACAGAAAAAAAAATGTCACTCTGACAGTAAGGCTGTTATGTGACAAATAGGGCAACACCAACTTTTCTATTCCAACATGACCTGAGAAAAATATTTAATTTGAATCTTAAGTTTGTCTTCTGTAGTTCCAAAGTTCTTTGGAGCTCTGCTCTGTTCAGCTTCTCCTCCCTTGTTGAGGAAACTGTCTCTGTCCATATTTGTTCATGTGAGACAGCACAGTGATGTTGCAGGCTTCTTTCCATGGAATAGTGGTGGGTGAGGTGATTGCATTGACCAAATAAAAACAATGGAAAGTTCATGGTTTTTGTACACTAAGGGAAAATGTGGTTCAGTGCTTTGAGACAATGTATGTGTGTGTGTGTGTGTGTGGTTAGGAGGGGGCTTTGCTGTTGGTTCCACATAATGACCAGTCAGTATATGATGGAATGGCTTTTAATGTGCAGATTTTTCTAGTATGATTTGGTTGACTAGAAATATACTAACCACCAAGGGGCTGTGAAAAGACAATGGGGACAGAGGAACTACACCTTATGAAGTCATTATGATGAAGGTGTTAGCATGGAATTATGTATGGCCACAGAATTCCTTCGGAGTGGTGTTGCTGTTACCCCAACATATTCATTCTTGTTGTAGCTCTGGTTTGGTCCCCACCAGCTCCTGAGGGGAAATACCTGGCTCTTTTATCTTATCCACTATGTTTAAAGGGACAGCTCAGCCCAAAATTGGAGATATAGGCTGTAGACGTGTCTGTCTTCTCTCAAATAAAATGGGGCTATATAACTCCTCAACCAGATCTCCAAACCTAAATGACAGAATAGGTCGTATGTTAGTAACACCCATTACGAGACTTATGTACGTATCGCAGCTTGCTGTACAGCGGCACCTTCTAAAAATAGCACACACATCATTTTACATACACGTAGGGTTCTTGGTTGTAAAAAAAGACTGGAGTTTTGGTGAATTAAGGCTACAAAACCACTGACCTAGGTTTAGGTTTAGGGCAAAAACCTTCATGGTAAGGTGTTATAAAACACAGTTTGAACAGTGAATAATTGTACATATGCCGGAAGTGAAGTAGTTATGAGGGTGACGTGACTACCGAAAGATATGTAAAAAACTTGAGTAAAAATGTGATTCACGTAACTTACGTAAAAAATGTAAAAAAAGTTTACTTTTGTTTTCAAACAGAATCTTGCATGCATTTTTAAAAAATTTATTTTTTGATGATTTGAGTACCACAAGCCAAGTGCCATATTGTCCCATTATATTTGAGAGACGGCAGACATCTTAACAGCGGACATTTCCGATACTTGACAACTCACACCAAAACAACGTAGACTTATAAACAGTTCTATAGGTAATAGAAACAATATGTATTTATGATTTTAGGGTAACCCTTTAAACCAAAAGCATTCACATGGCTTACAACAACGCTGAATAGCACTGGGGTATTGCATTCGCCCATGGCTACAATTCCCAGTGTTACTCCATTTAATTGGGGCTTTTATATGGAAAGTTGGAACTTCAAATTGAGTGTGGTTGAATGTTGCTGAAACTACGTAATTGCATGCAGTCTCGTTTTCTCAGTAAACTATCAACACAATTTTTGAAGGCTTTTCTGAAAAATACAGATTCCAGCAGTCTGTAAGTCTACAGTATGGTGAGGGCATTGAGGCTATTGCAAAGATATATGAGAGGGAAAACATTTTGGTGGACTTAACAAAATCAAATCTTTGAAGACTGAAAACATGTTTGAAACAAATGTTGCATTTTTTTTTTATTCAGTACAGTTATACAGCTCAGAATGGAAGTCATATGGCTGGCTGCACATGTGCGGAAAGTTTGCAAGAGAACATAAGTTGGCAAATGAGATCAAGGAGTAGACTCTAAGCTCACAATTGGAAAATGGTGACGCCAGTATAGATTACCAGAATTAAAATACAGTTCACCCCCTCACACAAAACCTACTGTACAAGGTGTAAAGGAAGAAGCAGAAGTGTTTTTGGATAATATTTAGAGTAAGGTTTAGGCATGCGAACATGGAAAAAGGAAAAGAAATAGCAATAGATCACTGACTCCAATAACAGAAAATAGGAGTGTGTGCCCATGCACTGTTTTAGAGATAGATTCATGCCTCTGCATGTGTGTGAGGAACATTACTCCTCCCAGACACTGCCATAGCTGTAAAACATCTTCAAAGATGCCACTTACCGCCTTACATCAAAGAGCCTAAACACTCCTGTGAATTACTTGGGTTTCTTAGCGGAGTTACAATTGTCTCATCATCACCCGGTTTTTAATATTCATCACAGCCAAAAAGTTTTCCCCCTCTCTGAGAGAAACCCATGAGCCGAAAGCAAGAAAAAAATAAATCTGCTTTTCCAAATCAACAAAACCTACATGAGGTCACTCTGTCTTCCAAATTGGTTCCAGTTGTTGTTGCCACATCACTGACATTGCAACAAATGGGCTGTTTTCTACCAAAGCTGAAACGTCCAAACATGTGAATTCAACCAGGTCCACAGACGGCCTTGATTAGAAACACATGCTGCATTTTTGAGCTATGACTTGATTACACGCCTCTTTTCTTCCCAAGTTACGGGGGTCGGGCTCACCAGATTGTACATTGTCTTGAGTTACACATTGGAGGGAGATAAAGTTTTAACAGTCGTCTGATATGTACCGTCTGGTGAGATAACCTGGGATGTCTTGGTGGCACAGACGATGGAGCTGATAGATTTTTAATGCAGATTGTGCCTGTGAGGACCGCTCCATGGGAACTACTTATAAACCAAATTATTGCAGTCAGCAAATGGAAGCTTGGGGTGGGGGGATGACTTCCAGATGTTAAAATAGTCGCTTTGGCAGTATTCGGAAAATATTCTTGCTTAGCCTTTAGATATAGTTGGAAGGGGAGGACGTTATCCGGCCGATGGAAGACATATCGTATCCATATTGCTTCAGGGGGACTTCAGCGTGGTTTTCTCTTTACACTGAACACCTCCGCAGGTTCAAGTTAAAGTAACTATTTGTTCAAAAGCTATGCAATTATGGCTCCCCCCTGACAGGCTTCCTGGCCCTTGATTGGCACTTAGTTACCAATCTGCCCTGTCATCCTCTCTGCCTGTCCATGTGGGAGGATGACAGGACAGAACGTAAACAAAGAACGGGCTTGGTTTCCCGAGTGCTGTAATTGTCTTATTTTCATTCTGATTAAGAATGTGCCAGAACGGCTGCTTACAGTAGTCATACGGAAGGAGCTTGGTCAATAAGTTCACGTGAAGTGTTTCCATCAATGCACAGCCCTGATTCACAATAAAATCTTAAACATAAACTAGAAAAGCACTCAGAGTTTTTTCACTTTTGGGTAAATATACACTCACATTCTGAATTTCATGTTTCTGTTTGTATTTACGTTTTACACCACGCCGCAACTTTTTTGGATTAGGGTTGCATAAAAAAAGTAAGTAAGTAATTCATTTATTTTGACTTTTGAGTTCTCACATTAAAGTAGTAGTCGTAAAAAAGAAAAAGTGTCCTAAAGGACTTTTTGACGTGGTGAAGTAGCGTGGGAATATGTGAGTCTTTATTATTAAAGAGCCAGCATTACTGATCTGGCATATATGAGGCAAGTAGGATCTGAGGAAAGATGCTATCCTGTTGCATCATGGGAAATACAGGATCTGTTTTTTGTAGCTTGAACTTAAGGACTTAAAGAATATCTCAGCCTTGTTACTTGGTGCAATGCTAAGTTGGGGGACTACCTCTTTAATTGTTCACATAAGTACTATTGATATAATGATGATAGTGATTGTTAGTTGTTTTCTAATTCAGGCACATATCTGTCTTAACAATCAAAAAACAATATTATCCATCCCTGAATGCCAGGAAAACAAACATGGCCATCATGTTAATTCCTTTGAGAGATGGCTGCCGTTAGTGGTGCACGGCGCCTGCACACTGAATGTTGATACAGCTGGTTGTAGTTTTTCCAGAAGATCAGGAGGACTTTTGCCCTTTGGAGCTTATCCTCTGTAGGTTGGCAGGTCTTAGAGTAATACAGCACTCCCTCTGAACATGTTCTCTGTCTCTCCCCTGGTGACTGTTTCAAAGGCTGCTGTAATTGCTTTAAATCTTGCAATTTCATGAGATGTTATTTCCCAGCTAGGAAGCTCTGTCTCTGCGGTCAAGTGCTCTGAGACAGGTAATGATTCAGCAAAAGCTGATTTAGGTTGCTAGTTGGGTGAATTTCAGTTGACAGCAATGAAAAAAATAAACAAGTAACACCTATATTTTTAGATGTAACCTACTGCTCATAAATTCTTAAAAATGTGATAATATTGTCTGTCAGTTTCTTAAGCACTACTTGTTTAAATGCCACAACATGGTGGCTGTCAGCCATAATTGCAGGTTGTGGTCCAACCTAAATTCTAAGTTGTAGCGAGGTTGTGTATATTGCAGCTGCAGAGGGTGAACAAGTGGAGCTACATGGGTGACAAGGGTTAGCTATGTGGTCGAAGTTATGTTTAGGCTCTTAACAACTTGTTGGACAGCTGATTGACTGGATGGTGAAATGCCTCATATAAGTGTGGTGAAAGGCCTCAGGGTCATTGTTCTGCCCAGGTGGTCTTCCTGTAGTGGAGCTGAAGCCGGGGGAATTACATTACTGCAGTCTGTTAAAAGTAACAGGATTTAATGATCTTTCAAATGATTCATTTCTAGTTGCAACCACAGTATTGTATGCCATTTGTGACCGCAACCAAAGTTTGGTGGATGTGTTTTTTGGGATTGGCGAAGCACAAATGTGAAGACATTTCTAAAATTCTGCTTTTGACTGTTGATAAAAGCAACATGTGCTCATGCCCAAACAACATAGTTTGTCAATGACTCTTAAAACGACATATTCTATTTAATCATTGTGAAACTGTCCAACAGTCTCAGCTTTAAACGTGATTGCCATGGTGACATTTCTGTTTTGAAATGAAACTAGTAACAAAGTAACATTGACCCAACATGAATGGGACAGGAACATGAACCACCAGAAGTGGACTTTCACAGTCTGTCCGTCACATTATTTCCTGTTTTTTTGGCCCATCATATATCGCTATGGCCACCAGAGTTAACAGCCTAACTACAAACGTAAATATTAATCAGAAAAAGCTGCTTGGAAAGACAACCTATATGACCATTTTTTGAGTCAAACCGTCTTGAAAACGTGGGATTTGTGTGTTAGTTGTGTTAGATACTTGCTCAACACATTATCTGTACTAAATGTCAAAACTTACGACCAATCAGAACAAATATGGCTTATATGGTCTTTGGGAGTGAATGGGTTAAAGCTAAGGACATTGCATCATTTTCAGCAGGCTCTGACATGCTGTATTTCTCAGAAATAAATCCAACAGTGGATTTCTTTGACTTTATATTGATTATGTGTGTTGGAACCTTGACTGAGTATTTAGGGATTCCCCTGTTCACTGTCAGGACTTGTCTTGTGTGCTCCATATTTCTCTACTAGATAAATGGAATACAGTCTTAAACAAAGAGGCTGTCTGGCAAAAGGACTCATTATAATGAATGTACAATGGCCTTCCATAGTACAAACATAGATAATCTCCAAGAGGCTCATGTTCAGAGTAAAAAATATTAGGTTTAGTAGAGTTCCAACACACATACTGTAGTGCTGGAGTGTTTGCTAGAGTGCAACGGTGCCAGAACTCAGCAGAGGGGATGATGTTTCTTGAAATGTCATCTAATATTAAACTCATAGTGTCTGCAACATGTATTAGCAGGGAACAGCATCAGTTCTAAAGATATTTAGATTTTTTTCATTAGATCATGCTCTGCTGCATCAAAATGACTTTTCTCTGAAGATGTTCAGTAAAGAAGTAATTCAGTGGAAAGTAGGGAGCATTCTTTAACACAATGTGAGTCTGTGCTGGCCCTTACTTACTGGCCGCAATGTCCAGTCAGCGTTCCCGAACAAACACCTCTCACACAGAGCCGGACCATTGAAATGTGGAAATGTCTGCTTGTAGTCGGTGACTCATGGCTACCATTAGACGATTTCACCAAGCTGCTGCAGAAAAGAAGCTGAGAGACAGTGGCAAAGCTTACATTAAATATCAGGTGATTTAGTTTCTAACTACATATGAACCATCCTTACTGCCAAAAATGCTGGCGTGGTCATTTACAGTCTGCGAGCTTTCAAATTATATCCATATGAATGACAGCAAATACTAGTACTTTGCCTTTTTGTAAATATACTCGTGAATTAAAGCAAAGCCGCATGGATTTTCTTAAAGAAACAGAATCCTGCACAATACCCCTGTAATTACTTCTCTCAAGCTTCCCTTAATCAGCCAACGTATACCTCAGGTTTACACAGCTACAGCTGTGATGTGCATCATGCATTCATTCTTTATTTACCTGGGTTTAATTACTGCTCTAAGTACAGGCTTTGAGTCTTGATTTCTATTTAATCTCATGCCCCCTCTAGTTTCTAAGCCTTTCACTGATGTGACCTGGTATTTAAGGAGGTCGAGCTGTAAACATTGGACGAGGCTGTAAAGGAGGGGACTTTGTTTCATCATAGTTTCACATCTATTATTATCAGATCAGAGAGGGAAGAGAAAGGAGGAGGAATAGGACAGAGAGGAGTCAAGTTGGGAGAAGAGGAGAAAAACAGGAGTGAAAGAGTGGAAGCCCAGGATTGTTTGGTACATGCCCCCCCTCTGTGGTCTCATCCTCTGCCCCCCGTTCATCACAATCCACTGGTCAGACTCCAGCACAGGAAGTCATGTCAAACTGGAATTTCCTCTGGAAAAGCATGTGCTTCTGCTCGGGTTGTTGTCAGTAATGACTATTGTGATTCATGCTAAAAAGATAACAGAAACATGACATCAAAAACAGGTTTTTAAGATTATTGTTTGTCAAGTTTGAGTCCTAATGCCTAAATTCCCTTTGTACCCATAAGCAATCAAAATCTAGAAACATTTCAACTTTGCAAAAGCTTTTATTTTTGTAACTAAATACTAATCTAAACTAGGTCAGCCGGCCATTTGTTAGCTCTTTAGAACTGAAGCAAACTAAGTCTGCAGCCTCTTTTCTGTGTCTTGTGGGAAGACATTTCTAAAGCTCGCCCAGCTGTTGATGACATGGTGAATAAAGTATGCAACTGTTACTGATAGCAGGGAGGAGTTTCAGCAAACAAACTGCAGCACATCTGCCAAGAAATAATCCTCCGCTTGGCACCGCTGACTGTGTAAGAACGCACTCAAGATGCTGCTAAAATAGTGTTTCATTATAAAGATGCAGTTTGGTGCTTTGCCATAATGTCACAAGGACATGGGTGGGGACGTGAGCCTCATACTTCTCTCATTAGAGAAATCAGACGATGTGTGTGTGAGTGTGTGTGTGAGAGAGAGAGAGAGCATTAACTTATGAGTCGATTTAACTACCGTAATATTCAATTTAGACATAATTTTATGTGGAATATCGTTTGATTCATATTTATGAAAGTCATGGAGCTGTATGCTAGTTCATCTGCATAAACATATAAAGCAATTTTTAAAATGAATAAACCATTTGGATTGATTTCCCTTGAGTGCATGATAAAAAACATGCTGTATGGTAACCTAAAAAATTAGAAATAAAGTAAAATAATCCAAGCAGAGATATCTGTTTGTGCACTTGCTCTTCAAGTGTTGAAGTGATACATTATTTGAGTGCAGATTAAATAACGTAATTATGTAATTATAGACTTTTTATAGGCTGTGTTAGTGACCAGGAGCAGGTCATGTGCTGCAACATGAGATTTACTTAAAAAGAACTGGACAGATATTCATTTGTTGTTGTTGTTTTTGTAAAGCCTAACAAACATGAAACCATAATCCACAACATGAAAGACATCAGCTACTCCCACATTTACATAGCTACACATATGGCACCTACACACAGTTACTGCAGTGCATATTGAGTGATGTTCTGGCAGAAGGGACAAAACTCCTGCCAAAGCATCCAGGGATCTGTATCTATGACAGGAGGGAAGCAGTATAAAGAATGGCCAAAACTTTCAAAATAAGAGAGAAAATAAGTACCTTTTTGTAAAACAGTGTAGAAGATGTAGTTTAGAACATAATGCTGATATTATAGATACCTATTATTATTTGAGAGGTTGTTTAAAAGGTCTCTCTCTCTCTCTCTTTTTTTTGTAGCAGATTATATTTGCCAAGCTTGGGACAGAAGGCAGATGTTTTTTTCGGACTGAGCTTAAAAATAACATAATTAAATGAAATGCTTGACCACTGCAACTGCACTTCTGTTAACCCGTTAGGGCTGGACAGTTTATATTGACATTTGGGTCTACTGAGTATCATAGATGCTCCTTTTTGAGAATCCATCCATGTGGTCACTCTCTGACCCCAGTGACCTGGCTGAGCTCAGATGCATCATAAGACTTGCGGGCCTTGTGACCCCATCACCTCTCTGTGTCTGTCTGCCTCCAGCATTGAGAAAAATGCAGCCTGCCGTAAACTTCAAGGGCTTCATTTAGCAATAAAAAGAAAGTGATAAATTCTTTGTGTCCCCTGGGGCCTCAGTCTGAGTGATGTCACCACAGTGAGGGGCCTCCCAGTGTTATCACTGTGATCTGGCCAGTACAAACCACAGCACTCTCTGGCAGAAATAAGGAGTTGATAAATGAGTTGTACCTGTTGAAAGTACCCCAGCTGTTATTCCTCTATGTTGAAGTTCAACTCAACAGACAACAGGGCTGTTAGGATAATAATCGATGTGTTGACTATCCAAGCACTGTAATAAGTGAAGCTCGAGGAAAAGTTGATGTAGTTCACCTGGAATTAAGTCATGGTTTCCATTTCAGAGATGATACTGGGCTAACGCCAAATCAAGCATATCTCAGAATGTTTTCAGGAATCTTTGGCCTAAACATCTGCTCCCACACTGTAGTTTCTGCAGATTTAGTCTATGCTTCCAAAAGCCTTTCCATAACATTGGCTTTGGGTTGGAGTTTCAGGACTGTAACCCATTTGTAAAATTGCATTTCTGTAAATACAATCATGTCACAAAACTTTCAAACAAGGAACCTTTGATAGTGTTTTGGAAAGATCATGATGCAATTTTCTGCATTAAAAGACTTTTGTTGTGGCGTTAAGGCCTGCATTCACTCCTACTCTGTTCCTTTTTATACATCGAAACCCCTGTTATGTAAATGCATTTATTTCATCATTAATGACATGCGGAAGCCCTGAGGGGCAACAAAGAAAAAAATATGTAACTGTAAAAATTTACATCTGGTCGAAATTGTTTTCTGTCCTGTGTTTATAACTGTGGATGGGTGAAAACAATCTTTTCATCTGAAGAAAACAAATAATAATCTGTGAAACAGATGTGAAAAAATGTTTTCCCAGTGAAAAAAACCCTCTGCTCACATTATCGGTGGGGAAAATTGGAAAATAGACTTTAAAAAAAAATTTTGTCAGGAAGATTTTTTATGTGTTTGTTTCTGTAATTCTCATTCAAAAGCTGAAGTGCACCACTAACCCGTGTTGGGGACCAAAAGCAGTCATTTTTTGTTCCAGGTGCATTTTCATTTCTCCATGCACTCTAAACACAAGGTCTAGTACAACACAGATGAAAAATAAATCTTAGAAGTACACGGGAGACAACACAATTTGAAATTAATCACCAGAATTTTTTTTTTCATGTACCTCTCAGGGCTTCCATACATCCTCAGGACAGATAGAAAGAAAAAGTTTTGCAGGGTAATTTTTTGTTGGGATAGTTTTTTTACTTGCATGTAGAAATGAAAACTTACCTAGAAGAAAAAAATAATTTTAGGTCTATTTAGAAAAAGGGTAGCGGTGCACTTCAGCCTCTTGTGGCCGAAACTAGAATTTCAATTACAAACACTTACAAATTATCCAAACTAAATCTACAGGCCATTAAAAAAATCAACAACAACACCTTTTTATCTATATTTAAGTCATAAACATAAGAAGAAAAAACATTTTGATCAGACCTTTGGATTATTTTTCTTGCCCCTCTGGACTTCCATAGAAACAATTAGACGATAGAACGGCTGAGTGCATTCTTTAAAGTTTATTGAGGCCATTTTTAGCTTGGTCAGATGGAGCTGGTCCCATTTTTGGCCCTAATCGCTTCGATAAAACATATTCTGCTGTTGCAGTTATGATGGACCATTTTGGCGAAGAGCACCAGCTAAAACTTCAGTCTAATGCAAATATAAATACTGTCAAGTCTGTGACCTCACACTATGATGTCCCAGTTGAAAATGTAAATATTTAAGGAAAACATCCTCTGCCTGAGGCGCTGCACATATGATACGGTGTGAGCTGGAGTCGTGGCCTCGCAGTTGCATCATATCTCTGAGCTTTAGAAGAACAAAATGAAAAAAGAAAGAACAGAGCACTGAAGGCAAAAACAGAGGAGTGTGGAGGAAAAGTCTAAAAAGCAGGCAGCGTGCTTTGATAGGGATAAGGAGAGAGAGAAAGGGAGATTGAAAGGGATATGAGAAAACACAGACTAATGCGGAAGAAAAAGTGGGATTTGAAACAGAGCCTCTGGCAGACATTTGGTTTGAAGACTAGATGCAGCATCCTTAAAGTGCTGTAGCGCTGAGGTCAGACTAAATGTGGAGCAAATCAGACTCTGCCGCCTTTGGGCCCGCTCCCCACCACGACCACAAGACGCCTCGTGAAACAAGTTAAACTCCTTCCCAACCTGAGGAATGGCTGGACATGTGCATCCCATCATTTGCCTTTTACAAGTCAGCATGTTGAGCGCTAGAAATGTTTCAAAATGGAAAATCTCTGCTAAGTTGTGACCATATGTTGTCTTGTGCTGTCCAGTGTTGATTTAGAAAGCAAGATGTTGTATTCATGCAAGAAAGGGACATTTCGTGTCAGCAGCTCAGCCTGCACTGATGTGAGGTACAGACAGTGTGCACTGGTGCTGTCGGTTGACTCAGTTTACTAATCATTATGCTAAATTATGAGACTCTGAGGTTTCTGCTGTGAGCAATAAAAAATGACAGTTGAAAAATGATGCAGCCAAATGTGTGATAATCTGCAGAACATGCTGTCAGCAGTTTCCATAGGGACAGTTTTTTGGTGGAAAGTAGCTCAAATAAAAACTGTTGACAGTAAGACGTGTGGATTATCAAGCAGCTCAGTCACATGTAAACGTGTCGGCAATTCTGCAAACCACATAAATTCATATGCAATATTTTTTGCCCAGTGACAACGCAATATAACTTAAAGAGCAGTCAGTCCACGGTCAGGAGCCCAGTGTTCACGTCCTGTCGTTTTGTCCAATAAATCTATAATATGTCTTTATATTCGTATGTGTATATGTATATACATACTGATATGTCTATAACAGTTCAGTATCAGCTTATTTTATCAGTTGACTGATTCATCGGTCAGCCTCTAGAGCTGAGAATCAACAAATCTGGTTTGCAGAAACTTAAAATGGCAACATTTATTCTGGCAGCTGGCTTGTATCACGAGTAACCTGAATACTTTCGTGTAACATCCCTTTTCACTGCTGAGAAGATGAGCAAAATGTGATTCAACTTCATTTTACTGTGGTTGTGGCAGACTTTTGTATCCATGATCCACATGGCTGGATACCAAACAATGAGATTACATTTAGAAAATGTGTTTTTGTGGCATTAACACTGTTTGGGAACAATGTTTGACAATTTTGATATTCAGCACTTTTACTTTCTTTTTTTTTAACTCACATTCGGTTGTGAATAAATAAAATCTCAGTGGAGCAGAGATAAGGAGGCGGATGATTTGTTCCAGCCATGATAATGCTGTAAATGCAGTGTTGACAGTATGTTGCCACATTTTTCCACAGTTTTTAAATACCTGAAAGAGCCGAGACACTAGTCTTTATTGTATTTCAGTGTTTGAGTCCTGCAGGGAGAGCATATTGTGCTCTGAGTTGCTCTGCGTTCAGAGTCCACAGTTTATCCTTCCACATCTGGCTGGGTGCTCAGTTGATGTAAAACATCAGGGCGCTCTGACCTCTTGTATATGTAACCGCTCTGCTCTGGGAAACTGGAATGTTTGACGTCACCCATTTTCCTGCATTAACTTAACCGTGGACCAGCCAAAAGTAATATTGTTAATTGATTTTATTGGAATTTTATACACGCATCAGTGGATGTATGTGTAGTATGGAAACCATTCTGCTGTCACAGCAAGCAAGTACAGTTACTCAAGTACTGTTACTTAAGTTACTTAAGTCCTTTCTTTTCATGCAACGTCCACCCTTATATTGTTCTTTTTACTCGACAGCAGTATTTACTTTAAATAATCAAAATTTTCATACAAAACATGCAAAGAGAAGACATAGAATATGACACTATCACAGCTGAAACTATGAATGGATTAATTGATTAGTGGATGGAAAGAAAATGGTTTGGAAAAAGGTCATTTTTCTGCATTTTTTCTTTATTTTAATATTTTAACTGTACTTTTCTGATTATACTTACATATTTTTACTTCAGAGTGAAGTGCAAGACTTTTACTTGAAACAGAGTATTTTTTACTGTGTAGTATCAGTACTTTTATTAAGTAAAGTATCTCCACCACAGGCTATAAGTAGCACAACAGGAATTGTTACAGTATACTGCAATACATAACGTATTTGTTTTGTGTCATAAAATAAAGGTTTGACAGGTGGTGCAGCACACTGCTGGTGTAGTGTGTCAGTGCGTGTTATTTAGCCTGATCAATGTGCTGGATCTGGCTGCAGAGGATATGAAAAGCACATGTTTGACAGTTTACCAGGAGTCTTTGTAAGCTTTGATTTAAAATCAAACAGCTCCACCCGCTAAAGTTAAATAGTCATGTTGGTGCTCTGTTCTGTACTTTCCACACTAACATTAAAGAAAAAGCCACGACACTTTAGTTAAGTTTGTGTTGCAATCTATTTGTTACACTTTTAAAGGCAGGTTTCGAATTATATTGTATGAATTAATGTGTAATGACTGTGTTTGTGTGACTTTAAACTTTAAATTGAACTGCTGACAGTCATCAGACGACACTTGACTGAAGTTGTTCAAGGTTTAAGAAGTGGAACCTAAAGGAGGATGATGTGGTTTGATGGTTTAAACACAAGTGTTTACATTCCACGGTTGTTAAGATAAAGTCCTACAAACTAAGCATATATTATTTACTAAACATTACCGCCTCCTGTAGCCACGTCTGCAACATATGTGATGCAGAGAAGCAGACTTACAGAACATAAAGAACATATGTGGTCACAGAGTAACAGAACATTATAGTCCAGTATAACACACAGAGAGAGGAGGAATGAATATATCTGTTTTTGTTTTTTTTTTACATTCAGTTTATTCTGAGAATATTCCATGCCTGACCAGAAAAAGACTGCCCTGGCTTTGAACTCTGAGCCTCAGGCCAAAGGGGTCCAGTCTTTGGTGGTCTGTTGGGAAAGACATTCACTATTTAGTCTCTCAGCAGCTTGTGTTTTCTAATTCTCTCCTTACAGCAAATTACCAATATCAGAGCATGCCATCTGTAGCATGGCATTCAGTTCATAATGAGAGCATGCTGTAATTAGCACTTTCCAAAAAAAAACCCATTGATTAGTACAACTGTGGGACTAAAGATCTCTCTTGCAGTGACGGATGCATTCATTATCATAATCCATCTTTTAAATGCATGTTTTTTTTACATGTTACCCCTCCTACAGCCATCTTAATTGAACTTGAAGAAAATGTTATTTTGTAGATAACTGTGAGGTATTAAATTACCAGTTCTGTGCTAATATATACAGTTATAAAATGGAGATGAATCAAATCCAAAGCAGCAGAGAGCATTGAGTCAAGTCAGCCAAAGAGATAAAGAGGCGAGGAGAGGGGATGTGTAATTTAGCAGGACCACAATCCTCCTCGGGCTGAACACGGGATGGGAAAAGCTCGTAGCTGTGGTTGCCTCTTTAAAGAAGGACCCACTGGAGACAGGGGCCTGTTGATGGAAAAGCCTAGACATGTAATCAGCAAGCTACTTATTCAGTTCAACTTTCCTGGCCCAAGCTTCCTACCCCTCCCTCGAGATACTGAGCTTTGTTTGTGGAAGCCAAGGTGAAGAGCGAGCGTGTTCAAACTAGAGCGTTATTTCAGATTTCAAGCAGTGGGAAGTCAATACAGGGAATCCTCCATGTGTTAGAATATTAAACGGACAGGCTGCTTTTTAAAACATATTACAGTCCTTGTGCCAATCATTGAAAAGGAGGGATAATCACAAGGTGTTGTTGACTTTGAAGCAAAACACTGTATTGAGACTGTCTGACCCATCACCAGTCAGCCTATGAGCTAATATATATTGATATATATCACACAAATAAAACTTCATAAACCACGAGTTGTATTTGTTGAAGCCACTAGATGGCGCTATTAGTGTAAAGAAAAAGGCTCCAGGAAGGGTAATTCAGTGTGTATTCTACCCTTTGTTGAACAGAGAGCATCATCTAGTGGACTCTGAAAAGAAAAGGAAAATGGTTCATGAAGCTTGATTTGGCTAACACTGCTAATAGGGCATAGGCACCCATTGGTTTGTTCACTTTAAATAGAACTGGATCATGATAAAGACAATTTTAGGAGACCAAAATTTTACATTTATTACCCTGAATACAAAAAAGTTGGGACATACAATGACAATATATTCAGTGTTTAAACTTTCATGAACTGAAAATGCACTGTGAAAGGGTTCAAGTACTAAAGCAGAAATATGGACCATTACAACTTGATGAAACCTTGGTAGCAACTTGTCAATCACACGGTAACCGTTTTGTTTATTCTATTCTTAATTTGGCCAAAACTTACCCAAATAACATCATGCCGTTGTAAAGCAGACTAAAAACTAGCATTTGAGAGCATAAACTCATCAGGAAAATGTTTACTAAAATAATAAATCAAGTGAGAAGTATAGTGATTTTCTCATAGACTTCTATACAATCAGGTTTATTTTTTTTAACCAGTGGAGTCGCCCCCTGCGGGCCATTAGAAAGAACGCAAGTTTAGTACACATCTGCATTGGCTTCACTTCTAAGGCCCGGAGGTTGCTGCTTGTGACCGATGTTTGTGTACCGTCTGTTTTTCTGGACGGCTCTATCAGTGAACCAATCACAGGTTGAGCTAAAGGTCCTTTACAGAGGGAAGATTTATGTTTGGCCATGACACCAGGGGTTTCAGAGCAGGAAAGCGCAGCTGCAGCAGAGCCACCCCTCAGCAGCTGTAACTCATCTGCATCTGGACGGAGAATCAGGCTGTAGTCCTCACGGTATTAACCGTGTCAGTTACTCTCTCTGCAGTGAAGAAGTTGTTCAGAACAAGAATGGAAACAAATGTCAGAAATGGTATGATTTCATAAATTACCATCCAGTGGGCACTGTCTCTCTGAAACCAGAGTTTGGGGGCTGCGCTTGGACCCACTCTTTTTTTCTTTTCTTTTTTTTTTCTAAAGGAAATGAGAGTTCCAGATTTATGTGACTCATTGTTTCCATAAGGTCATTTTCTAACCCCTCTACTTGCGGCTGCAATAGATTCTCCCCAAACACCGTGTGTTATGAGTATTTCCATATTAGCCAAGGAAAATCCATAAACTATCCACTTTTTTGTCTCCTCACATTTGCTTGCTACATCATCAACGTGATAACTTTTGGTTTGTGATGTGTGCCGTGACTTTTTAGGTTTCTTTGTTATCTGGCTGCTGTCTGGTGAACTGCGAGTAGACAGATGAGTCATGTTGAAGAGCTCCAGACTCCATGTTTTTAAAACCAGGAGAGGAAACCCGTCTGCCAGCCTCGCTGACTAGTGGAAAATCCAGATCAAGCAGTCACCGTCGAAAGGGAGCATGCCTTCTCACCGTTGTCACGGTTAAACTGTGCTTTTACGGCGTCTGTGGAAAAGTGTGGAACCTGCAATGAATTAGCTGAGAGGAGGGGAAAAAGTGAACGTCCCTCTCCTCCCACTCCTCCCCCTCCTCAAGGCTTGCGGTGGGGTTTTTTAAAACCACACTTCTCTTCCAGTAAATTTCAAAGTGTCCCAACACGCAGTGTTTGAAATCTCTCAAAACCCAACAGGAAAAATGGCTCTCCAGCTCTGCGGCCAGACATCCCTGCAGTGATGCCTTTATGTCTCAGCAATGAGAGAGAGACCGTTACGCACAGTTTAACTCCTGTACCTGAAGGAGATTAACAGATTAATGCAGCATGTTTGAGGCTGAAGCTACATAATGTTACCAAGAATCCACTCAGTCAGTACTCACATTTCTAATGGAGCAGTTATGCTTGTTCTTGTGAAACTAGAGTTATATATTTTCTTTCCAAAAAATCAAGATTCATTGCCGTGGTGATTCCAAGCACCTCCACAAATGAAGAGAAATGCGCTGTGCGTTCCAGGGAGTGCTGGTTTTTATTTGGAGAGGCCACAGCTTCGACTGTGAGTAGTTACTGGCTGTTACAAAGCAGGAAATTTAACTGATGAACTATGTTTTGTGTTTTTCGTGTCGTTAAATACTTTGCGGCTGGCGGAACAGGAACGGCTGAGAAAATACACCTTCAGGTTGTATTTGCTGGTTGGTGGGTTGTACACAGATATAAGCTGCATGCCTCAGCCAACACAGCTGCTTGGTAGAAACATGGAGTAACAGAGTATTAGTGGGCCTTTAGTCTGTGTGGGTCAGTGTGACTGTGTTCCTGACCTACTGTGTGTAGTCACACACCAATAATGTACGCACACTGTTCTGAGATGGACAGGTTGCCCAAAATATTAATTTTAAACAGAAATGCAATTGTAAGCATTCATTATTCTGTGTATATTTTAAATGTTTTCTTAGAACTTTTACACAACTATTATATTTTTGAATACTTTATTAGCAGAGTGCATGACGTAGACTTGTACGTGATTATATATATGATTTTCAATACGGCAGCATTCTTACAATATTGAATACATGTTAGAAAACTGGTAGAATACCTGTCAGATTAAGTGTCTGATTTCATGGTTGCGAACAGTGTAGGGGGTCAGAGTACACAGATTACCTCTTATTGTAACAAGAAACAACACTTTTTTTTATCAACTATTTAGTTAGTCGTTATTATGTTAAGGCTGTTTTCCTTAATTTTGTCTATTATCATTAGGCTTGTAGTGTCAAGGATAGATGGAAAGCTTCACAGGTGGCTGTTCAGCTATGCTTCATTCTTCCCATGCCACACTGCCAAGCCCCGCCTCCAACATAACTACTGCGCTACACTTATTACTGTGTCAGTAAAGGA
>CAFUXE010000829.1:0-10550 GCA_903364295.1 Serranus cabrilla | reverse complement strand
GTAATGTTGAATATTTGCGTGAAGTAAGTCTCGACCAAACCCAAGACTTTGGACTAATCAGAACAAATGTTGTGGGTTTTGTCCTGATCTTACATTCCGATGATCTTTGGGCACAAATGGGTAAACTCTTGATGACTGTGATGAGATTATTTGTGAAGCAGTTCTCTTCAGTAAAATGAAAGCTATAAAGGGGTGAGAGTGTCCTGTGTGTTGTATGAACTAGTTTGTCCAAACATGCTGAGACCTTCCTGATGACCACTTCTGTTCCTGCCAGGGTCCAGTTGGAGAACCAGGACCTCTTGGACCTCCTGGGAAGGAGGGTCCTCACGGTCTTCGTGGAGATCACGGATCCCCCGGAAGACAGGGAGAGCGAGGCCCAGCAGGACCACCCGGCAGTCCAGGAGACAAAGGGGACTCTGGAGAAGACGGACCAACGGTAAACTGATGTTATTGTTATGACATTTTACATTTCATCCAAATTCACTTCAACCTAAACCACAAATTAATAGTTCGTGTTTACATTGTACTATTTGTCACATTATTGACTTGTGTCTGTTGGAACAACTTTAGTAAACTGGCAAAACTGCACTTTGTCATTTTCATAGCAGCATTGATCAAACCTACATATTGCTTTGTAGCACCATTAATGAAACAATATAAACAGTTCAGTTCTAATAAATCAAAGAGAAAATGCTTTAATTAAACTAATATTTCTTTTATATTGTTTGCAGCACTTGTTAACTGTAGCTGTCTGAGGTATTGACTCCTCTTAAAGCAGCACTCCTTAACATTTCAGTCCTGGTTGATTTGTGGATAGAACATTTACTGCAAACAACGAAACAAACTTTAGTTTTACTAAAGAAGTCAGGCAGTGATTGTCCTTTTTATTATTCTGTGAGCGTTGGGGATGTGATTGTATGCTGCACACAGCTGGAGTTTGCCAACAGTGAGAGAAGTTGAAGGTTCAGCCTGCAGCTCACTGTAGCTGCTCCTGAATCTTCATTACTCGCTACAATATTTCTAACTGATCTGCTGTCAGAAAATGCCCCAATTCACACTGATGCTCACTGACCAACACATTGCATTCCCTGTGACTACTTCATACTAACAGTCAAGCCAGAGACGCCCAGTTACTCTGTGTTTATACAACCGGATTCCAGAGAAGACGGGACATCGTCTAAAAGGAAATCAAACCGAGTGTGCTATGGTGTTCTTGTGTATTATCTCTGTGTGTGTTGGACCTTAATGTTCTGTGTGTGTGTCTGCTTCAGGGTCCTGATGGTCCTCCAGGTCCAGAAGGAACAACAGGACAGAGAGGCATTGTGGGTCTTCCTGGTCAGAGAGGAGAGCGTGGGATGCCGGGCCTTCCAGGACCTGGGGTCAGTATTCTGCACATGAATCACAATAATATAACAGAATATAATATTCCTGTAACTTCTCCTTTAGGGTCCTTGTACTGCTGCATTATGAGTTATCTGTTTCCTTTTTTAGGGTCCACCAGGAAAACAGGGATCTCCAGGAACATCTGGAGACAAAGGCCCCCCAGGCCCAGTCGGTGTTCCTGGTGCTAACGGACCTCGTGGTGATCCTGGTCCTGATGTGAGTACGACCACTGTGCTTCTTAAATGACACCACCTCAGTGTTTACTGCTGTCTTAATGGGTCTTGTGTGGTCTTCAGGGTCCTGCAGGATCTGACGGTCCCCCAGGAAAAGATGGTATGCTGGGACAAAGAGTAAGTAGGAGACAAAGAGGATTAAACAGTCACCCGTGTGTTATGTCACATTCTGTAACTGACTGGTGGTGTTTCTTTACCAGGGAGACAGAGGAGATTCTGGTCCAGAAGGTTTGGTTGGTCCCCAGGGACTTCCTGGCCCTCCTGGTCCTGTTGGTTCACCAGGCGACGCTGGGAGGAGAGGAGATGCTGTGAGTGAGAAGTGTATTGAGTGTCTGTAGTAACAGATTGTGGGATCTGATGGGAGCTCTGAGGGCATGCTGGGACGTGTAGGAGCTTCACAGTCACAGATAGGAATGATGTGTTTGGGTGAAACAGGGAGGTGCAGAGTGTTCAGTGCAGGCGGAGCTCTGTGTCCCCCGAGGCCTTCTAATGATCTGACTCATTTGCAGGGCTCCAGAGGACCCGTCGGCCCACCTGGCTCAGCTGGAAAGAGAGGATTAGTGGTGAGTCTGGAAGTGTTCTAACATACACATTAAAGCTGATAGAACCATTTTAGAACAATTATAATGAAATGAATATAAACTTTTTAATCCAGGGACCCCAAGGACCAAGAGGAGATAAGGGAGACCTGGGAGATCATGGAGAGAGAGGCCAGAAGGGACACCGAGGCTTCACTGGTCTGCAGGGTCTTCCTGGACCCCCTGTAAGTGCTCAGTGATCCAGTCCAATGATGCTGACTCAGCTGTCTATGTTTATATGTACAAAATATGTTTGTCTTTACCTACTGAGGTGTTACATTTAAATATTTATAATTATATCATATTATATTATATTATATTATATTTATTAAAGAGTTACCTAATTTCAGATTCCAGATTAAATAAACATAAAAAACTCAGCAAAAAATCATACTTTTTATTTATCAAGAGTTTAACACTCAAAAATCTGCTTCACCAGGACAGTGGGGGTGTGGTTTGATGAATTAGATAGACAGAGGAATAGTGGGGCTAAGTTAAATATATATATTAAATAAAAAAAGATGTATTACAAATGAACAATATGTTGTGTCAATAATGATTGGCATTCAAATAAACAAAAAAACCCATAAAAAATTTAAAGTAAAGGGATGAATAATTAAAAATAGAAATAAATGAATAAAATAAAATAAATAAAAGTGAAAAAGAGGAAAAGAGAATGCCTAAATATATGTGAAAATAAGTAGGAATAAGTAATAAATAAATAAATAAATAAATAAGGGGGTAAATTGAATTGAATGCAACATTCAATTTACAGTAAAAAGAAAAAAGATTAAATAGATATAGATAAAACAGAATAAACAAAAAATTATAACAAACAAATACCACTAAATGATAACAGATTAGCATGGCCATATTTTTTTTTTAAAAAGGACATGTATTATTGTTAAATGTATAACCTGAGTTAAGACAACAACAAACAAACATAAAACATCTGATGAATATTTGCCTCTTGTTTTCAGGGTACAACAGGTGAGCAGGGAGCTCCAGGAATCTTTGGACCCAGTGGGCCGCGGGTAAATACCGTTTCATCTTCTGTAATAACACAATGAGTTTGTCATGGAGCAAAACAACACAAACTGTATTTTAGTTTTTATAATTCAGCTGCTGATGTCATGGCCCCAGACTAACAGTCTTTATGATGGATTGGATGCAGGGCCCTCCTGGACCTATTGGGCCTTCTGGAAAGGAAGGATATACTGGAGCACCGGGGCCGATGGGACCTCCTGGAACTCGTGGAATCAGTGGAGAGATTGGACCCGAGGTATTTACTCTTTATGCACAGATAAAATGTACGTGGGTTGAACTAATAAAAAGATTGCAGCAACTGTAGTAAACTGAGCTGGTAGAATATCCAGCTGTTAGCACACATCAGGCTGTCATTAAGCATCAACATGTTTTCAACAGATGTTAGGGAACAAGGGGATGCTGTAAGTGTAAATAAGAGCATAAAACTATACATACAAATTAAATTCCCTCTCATTCTTCAACCCACAGGGCCCTCCAGGAGAAACTGGACCCGCAGGCCCCCCGGGGCCCCCAGGACGTCCCATGGCTGCTGTTGATGACCTCTTTGGCGCTCAGGATTACGACTCAGGCCCCCCTCCTCCTCCTGAGTTCAGCGAGGACGAGGCTCTGCCCAACAGCAACTCGTCCACCATAGTGGCGGTGGACCCCGGGATCCAGGCCACGCTGAAGGCCCTCAGCAGCCAGATCGACAGCATGAAGAGTCCTGACGGCAGCAAGAAGCATCCTGCCAGGACCTGCGACGACCTCAAGAGATGCTACCCCATGAAGAAGAGCGGTGAGTGTGGGACAGGCACTGCTGAGTGACATAATATATGAATATATATATATATATATAAAGTTTATCAACATTACAGTTTTGGTATCTAATCTCTAATTGAGATCCAAAGATTATTGTGCAAGATAGTTTTACAATGATGCAACATATTTGAAGTAATTTATTTGTATTTATTATTTTCATGTATTTAATCTGTATTTATTATTTAAGGGATTTTAGATAATCTATCATTTTTATATTTATTTTTTTTATTTAGATTATTTTTATTTGTTTTTTAGTTGAATTATATTAAGTTTTAAAAAGCATTCAACGGTTCAATAAATGCATAATGTTTCCAAACTCAATCAGTAATTGTTTTAAATAACCATTACATCAATACTGACTAAAATAACTGTGATTATATTTTTTGTCATATTTGGGCAGACCTGTATGCTCATAGTCTTTTCATGTAGAAATATGGTCAGGGTACGATGCCACTGAACTATAAACTAAACCTGCTTTTCAGTCTTTACTTAGAATAAATCCACAGTGTGTGATGGTGTCTAAAGCTCCTGATCACTTGTGTTGTGCAGGTGAGTACTGGGTGGATCCAAACCAAGGCAGTGTTGAGGATGCCATCAAAGTGCACTGCAACATGGACACCGGAGAGACGTGCATCTCTGCCAACCCGGCCAGCATACCTCGTAAAGTGTGGTGGAGCTCTTCCAGGAACAAACCCGTGTGGTTCGGAGCCGACATCAACAGGGGAACACATGTGAGCAGTTACATTGTGATGGTGTTGGAGAGAGTGGAGCGCAGTGTGTTTAAGGCCTGAAAGCAATCTGTTCTTATAACTGCAGCTCAATAAGTGTGCAGAACAAGCACAAAAAATGTTGTGTTATCAGGTTTTATCAGCTCTTTATTGATTGTTTTGTTCTGTTTCTCTAGTTCACTTACGGAAACAAAGATCAGCCGGCGAACTCTGTCACAGTTCAGATGACTTTCATCCGCCTGCTCTCCAAAGAGGCGTCTCAGACCATCACCTACCACTGCAAGAACTCTGTGGGCTACAAGGACGAGAAGATGGGCAACTTTAAGAAAGCTGTGATCCTCAAAGGCTCCAACGACCTGGAGCTCAAAGCAGAGGGAAACAACCGCTTCAGATACACGGTGGTGGAGGATTCCTGCTCAGTGAGTTCACCGGTTTACTTTAATATTCACTCACTATTACCTGTAGAAAAGGATTTTTCTTCTTCTCAACAACTCCCATGAAATGCTAACAATGAGTCCCACAACTTTATTTCAATTCAGTTGTATTTATATAGCCCACAATCACAAATGATGGATGAATGACGTCATTGTTCTGTCTTGTGCTAAACTTTTACATAAAAGTAAAAAAGTGACACTATTAGTGATGTTCAATGAAGCTTCATGGATCATTAGTTGTATTTGTTGGCCCCACTAGATGGAAGTCAGAGTGCAAAGTCATTCAAATACTGTTCATTGTTAATTGAGATGTTTTTACAGTTTTACAGAGAACAATTAAGTCACTGAACTTATATTTGTCAATGTTTTACAGCAAGCAAACGGCAACTGGGGCAAGACAGTGTTTGAGTACAGGACACAGAAAACTGCAAGACTTCCTATTGTGGATCTAGCCCCTGTGGACATTGGTGGCCCAGATCAAGAGTTCGGCATCGACATCGGGTCCGTGTGCTTCTTGTAAAATCGTCAGCAGGGAGTGTCGAGGAGAATCCTGAGACTATTGAACTGACAGCTGACACGCTCAGCCACGTTGTACATACGAGTACTGAGGACTATTCTGGCCCTGTGGCAAGATATTTATTGTGCCTTTCGACCCAGTTCAAGACATCGAAGATTTGTAAGTTAGAATGAATGTTTGGGAAAAAAAATTGGTAAAAATCTGAATCATTCCTCTGTCTTCTTGTGTATGTTTGACTCCAAGTGTGAGGCTCACTAAGGTCCAAAGATATTTTTATTTTACACAACAAAATCGCCAAAGATTTATAAATATAAAAGCTTTAAAATGGTAAACGTAACTGCTGTTTATAGGCCCAGAGAAATCCCACTGAAGCTCCGTCAAATGTCCCTCCACTTTTATTTTTAACAGATCTATTCATTTTTTTGTTTGAAATGTTTGCATATACAACAACATTGTGGTGCTATTGAGGAAACAAATACGGCCGATGATGCGTTCACCAGTGCAGGTATTTTCTCAAGACAGTTTTGATGAACCAATGTCTGTATCCAGTTATTTTAAACTCTGTACCGACCACGTAGAACATTAAAGACACATTAAGACTGTCGATTCCTCAGTGTTAGCTACCTCGTCACCGAAACTGAGAAACGATGACACTACATGTAAATCTTTTTTCACAGGTGCTGTTTTGTAAGTAGTGTGAACCTTGTGCACTTCTCCCGGCTGCGCGGTACAGGTGTGGGGATACCAATAAAGATCTTTCTGTCACCGATGGAGAGATGAATGAGGTGTCGTGTGAGTGGTGTGTGGTGATTTGTAACATTTTTTTCCTTCAATTTCAATATCGTACAGTAAAAGGTAGCACAGAATATTCTATTTTTATGCATGTCAGTTCCCCCTTTTTTCAGTATCCTGGACTTATATGCTCTTGAAATCCTTTTTATAATCCGTTTTATAGAATACGGTGGCTGTGAGTGCCTGTTTGCTTTGTATTTCTTGCTATGCAACAAATTAAACAAACTGCTTGTTAATCCCCCAAGCTCCTGTCATATTGATTCAGGTATAGTTAGGTCCTTTATGCTTGTCATTTTGCACACAAACTCATTTTTAGACATATTTTGTAGTACGTAGAATAAAACATTTATGTATTTAACATAATGTTCAGTGTTTCTAATGTAAGCTGTTTGTTTTAAATTTCCATGAATGTGCCTTCCAGTAATTCTATTGTGACCATTTGGTTCATATTTGAGTATATTTATTATAGATTTGTAACTTTTGCGAGGCTTCACTGCCTGCTAACACCCCAGAGGCAGAGAGGAGGAGGAGGAAGGGGCTTTCCACACTGGAAGCAGATGCGTTTTATCCTTGAAAATAAATATTGAAAATATTATAATTCTCTCTGCCTGTTCTTGTTTGAGAAAAGTTCATTTGGTCCTTTAAAAACTTGTACAATAATAGAATCATTTCAGCCTCAGGAGGGTGTGAAATACTGAGGAGAAAAACCTGGAAAAATAGGGATGAATGTAAGAAAATGTGATGTCAGACCACAAAACTAACAGTTTAAGAAGTAGGACAACTACAGAGTGAACAGCTCCTGAGACTGACTATTACACAAGAGGCACACAAGTATCTACACTGCATGACTCTACAGCTTTGTTACTACTGTGCGGCTGTAGCCTACTGAAACAGAATGGATATATGAAGTGAACTTAACTTCCAGATCTGAAAAGTTTAACCTGCAGTATTCCTAATGACCAGCAGGGGGTGACTCCACTGGTTGTAAAAGAAGTCCATCAGAATATGTCTACTTCTCACTTGATCTGTTACCGCAGTAAAATCTGTCTGAATGAGTTTATGTTCTCAACCTCAAGTTTCAAGTCTTATTCAATACAACATGTTTTTTTTTTTTAAATTATGGTCTCGCTTAAAGTCAAACAGATGCTAACTGTTTGCTTTCAGGTGTGATTAAGTGACCTTGTGATTCACAAGACACTACCGCAGCAACTCAATTTATAGAATATAGAGAATCCATAGCACACTGCCCACTGAAATATAGCAGTGAACCAGTTTCGTGTTTCAGTGTTAGAATTTCAAAGTGTGTGAATTCAGTTCATAAAAGTTCACTTTAACATTCTGGTCAGCTCAAAAGAAATCTTATTCTGAGTCAGCTGTTTTTTCTTTCTCTCTTTTACTGGTAAGTACATTTTTGTTAGCCTGTTTTATGCTAGCCAAAATAACATCCCAATTTACATCACAGTCAATGTGGGAGATGCACTTTGCTAAGCAAGTGCTAAGCTAGCTATTAGCCAATTACCCACTCCTCCTCAACTCCACACTCTTGTTTAATGGTCACCTCTGGCTCTGAAAAAGACAAGATTATGACGGCCAAAATAACAAACACAGACTGATGAGCATTGGAACATTTTCCAATGCTCATCAGTTGACTTGCCATAGTTTTAAAAACATTTTTTTAAAACTATGGCAAGTCAAACAGATCATGTTTTAACGGCTACTGTGGGGATCAAACATATATATATATATACCTACATGCACACTTATGCTTCACCAGAGGAAAACTCATGGGATCACCACAGCACTATTGTTCATCCTCTGAACCATAACATGAATGTGAAAAGGATTTCATGGCCTTTGAGATCATTCAGACTGGGACCAAAGTGGTGGACTGATGGACCAAGCTGCCTTCCATAGCGCCATGCTGGCTAAATCTTTGAAAACATTTCAAACACAAAAATAGACAATGGTAATAGAGTCAATGATTGGCAGTCTTTTGCAGTAAGATTTTCTTTAATATCTGTAACAGCAAAGTCAATGCAACCAAAAGTAAATGAATGTACTAGTAATAAAGTACTGTATATGGACAGAGGCTGTCCAAAAAAGTGCCTTCTGGTGCAAGAAAAGAGGAGACTAAAATTATGACAAAGTAAAAATATGGAAAGTAAATACTGAAATGGCAACTAAAAATTGTGAAATGCAACAAAAAAAAACAATAAATGTCAAAAATAAAAAGTGGAAAGATCAGTAAGCCAAAACATATGAGACGGGATTAATTCACTACATACTGTGCGACTGGCTGAGTAAAATAAGCTATGTGATGTTATGAGGGAGCTGAAAGTTTGTGTTAATGATACAGATTCCATTTATTTTCTTCACCAGCTTGTGTTGGTCATACAAACAGGAATGTGTTAACAATACAGAATTCAAATGGTGCATACACACAAACGGTCTCATATGAAAGTGTACCATTGGACATATTCGACTATTTACATCTCTCATTGCCTGTGCAAGCAAAAGTACTTCTCTTTACAAAAATAGTTCTTTTCTATAATGGATCTGAGTTTACCTTGAAATATCGAAAAACCAATCTAAATGCAAATGCATATAAACCTCAAGATGAAAAGTGTGACATCTTGACTCGACCGCGGAGTGGATTTTGGCACTTCTTCATACAAACGAGTTCAAAGTACGCGACAAAGAGCATCTTCTTGGCATCAGCAGCGGCTGTCCAGCGGGTCCAGAGAGAACACGGTGCCCTCTAAGGTTAGTCCCATTTTGAACCCCTCCTGGAACGACAAGGCAGAGAACAGCTGTGACGCTCAGTGGCCACGATCACCGACACGCTCTGTGAGACGACATGTCCCAGTTTAGATGATGAACAGGAACTCAGAGTCATGGTTAGATTAGAAGTCTATAAACCTCAGAGGGTGAAGGAGAATGAAATGCTAAACAAAACAGAGATTACGACACTGCTCAGCCATGCGTTATGTGCAAGATCATAAATGATACTGAGAGAAACACTGGTGGAACTTGTTTATATCAGACAAAAAAGTCAACTGCTAAAAGCAAATATCTGGTGAAAATGTACTTATAATTGTTTTAGAATTCTCTTTAATATAGCTTGCATTTCTCAATGGATTGTGGCATTGTTTCTAAAAGCTACAGCATATTTCTAATCAACTATTGGCTGAAAATCAACATCTTAGATGATAAAAAATGTGTTTGCTCACATTAATTAACAACCCAGAGTGTGAGACAAGAGCAGTTCATTAACTACAGAGCAACGGAGCTGAGAAAACAAACTGCTAATTAAACACACTGAGGCCTGAACACAATGTAGTGACTCTCCACTGAGGGAGCGGGAGAACATTTCACAGATAGACGAGCTAAATTAAAGCACACGGTGAGTGAGAGCATGCAGCATCCTCCAAACGCAGCCAACGCCACAACAAACACAGCACAGAAATAGAAGCAGAGAGTACGAACCATCTCTGACGCTACAAGAGGAAAGGACAAGAGAGGAAAAACGTTGTAAATAGTTAAGAAGAGGAAGAAAGTGGAGGTTAAGGTTACGTGCATTGAAAACAAAGTGTGCCAGTGCAACACTGCCTCCTACTGGCAACAACCGGCTAAATCTGAGCCGAACCAACACAAAGGCTGAAGTTGATTCTCATTCCGAGAAGCCATTATTTAGTGATCATACTGTAATACAAGAGGAGGATGGTGGATGGTGGATTTTTTTGGATATGACATAAACTGTATTTGTAATATATTTCACTGTCTGATTGCATGGTGAGCCAATTACAGCTACTGAATAGACAGCACAAAAAAAATCCCCTTCAAAATAAAACCACAGGATTTTTTTGCCCATGTAAAAGCCCACGACCCACTGAAAACCGTTTTGCAACCCACTTTTGGGTCCCAGCCCAACAGTTGAGAATCACTGTACTATAATATGTCGATTTTTGTCAAAAATGGCAAAATGTTAAAATGCTTATTATTGTCTTGTTGGACTCTGTTGATACATTTAGTAGTTTAGT
>CAFUXE010000828.1:199559-243333 GCA_903364295.1 Serranus cabrilla | reverse complement strand
GAGTCCCGCGGCCACCCCGACGTACGTGGAGATGCGAGGACCCGTCAACGCTGCTCGCAGCTTTAATCAATTTTCATTTTTTCTTTTCTTTTTTGCTGATCCGTAAAGTGATCTGATCCGTGAATCAAGACCGTGACACTGATCCGATCCAGGAGTTACGTGATCCATCGCACCCCTACTCAGTTCAGTGTTTAGTTGTACCAGATCCGAGTGTGGTCATCTTAGTTCCCAAAAAAACAATTTGTCAATGGTCAACATGCTCGACTCCAAGCCTGAAAAACTGCGTTCCACAAACCACTGTCGCTATTTATGTCTTAGTTTTAAAGGAATAGTTCAACATCTGGGAAAATGCTTTTCTGCCTTCTTGCTGAGTATTAGATGAGAGGATTGAAAGCTCTCTCACTGAAGTACAGTAAATACTAGCTGGAGCCAATCAAAGTTAGCTTAGCTTAGCATACAGATCTGAAACAGGAGGAAAAACTGGCCTGGCTTTCAGTCAAACAGTAACACAATCCACCTATCAACGCCTCTAAAGCTCATTAAATACCGCAATATTTCATTTACTGTTTTATAGGGGGTTACGTGCCAGACTAATTCTTGGCCTGGAGCGGTTGCAGCCAACCAGCAGAGACTCCAGGAAGTTAATGGACCTGGCCAAGAAATATTCAGGCCCATAATCCCCTGGAAAGTGGGATGTTGTTGTTTCTTGCACTTTTTGTAATGGTACAACATTTTAATTAGTGAGCTTTAGAGGTGCTTGTAAGCAGATTTTGTTACCTTTAGATGGAGCCAGACTGGCTATTTCCACTTTATGCTATGCTAAGCTAACTGGCTGCTGGCTTCAGTGAAATCCTCTGTAACTCGAAGCAAGAAAGCCTACACACTCTACAGTTTTTTTCCCCAATGAGTAAATCTACAGACTGTTTTGAGTCCAGTCATATTGAACGCATACTTGAGTTTTAGATCTTGGATTTATCAAAATATACAAACTTCACTAATTATGTGCATGATCAGAGTGCATGAGAACTGAACATTGGAAGAAAGTATGTCAGTTTATAAAGTGGAATCCCAAAATGAAAGCTCATAAAAGTCATTAACTTTATGCATTCAACTTTTTGCGAGAGTAACAGTCTTTAATCTTTCAAGTAAAATTGCCCTGCGAGGAAAACTTAACTGGCTACAGACGTTTTATGACTGTTGAGCCTTCGGCTTAAAGGATATTGGAAAAGTGATTTGTGGGGAACCTCTAGCAGACCTTAAAAACACATAATCTAAAAGATTTGTAGTCACATTCAAAGAACATGGGAAGTGCCAGGTCACTGCATGCAACATACAAAATGAGAAGCAACAAATTACAGAGCTGAGTGGCTTGCTGTGGCCAACAGGTAGTCTTTGCTTCCACAGAGAATGCACAATTTCCTCACTCTGTGTTTTATGACTTTCCATCTCTTTTTGAATACCAGAGGCTGCCTCTCTGTTTTTCTGGGTCTCCCCTGTTTATTCTGGAGAGCTTATTTCACCCCAGAGCCCTGACAACGGGTCAGCTGTCACAGCGGAGGTGCAGAGGAAACATGGAAAGAGCCGACTGGCCCTGAAATATTTATGCTTCTTTAGTGTTGTGATTGTATGAGTTTTGACAGCGATGGCACATTACTGTGACCCTTCCCCAAACAAAAGGCCTGATGTGTAGCTATCTGTTGTGACTTGGAGGGGTGAGGCAAAGTGCAGCGACTCCAAGCTCTGCTTGTTTTCCTCTCTCCGCTCCATAGAAGATATTTCAGAATGTTTTTGTATTGATCCTTCTTCCTTTCAGTATGTTTTCCGTGGTTTCTTTTATCCTTTTCCACTATTTTTCCAATATTATTCTCATCAAATCTCTTTATAGCAAAGAGTGCCTTCCTTCTCTCTTCCCTGACTTCTCTTCCCACTCCATCTCCCATCTCATTTCCTCTACCCTGTCATCTCTGCACCACATTCATAATGACAGATTGATGGCTGCCTCTGCAGCAGCGCTCAGTGAGATTAAAGTCACCTAGATTGGTCCCAACTAATTTACAACAAGCTGATCAGGTCTGTTTACACACTGACTGTAAATCATTTCATATTTGGACTATTTAAATCTTAGGAGCAATTAGACCTTAAATTTAATTTAGACTATCGATTACAATGCGGTGCCACAAGCTAACAAATAACAAACCTCAGAAAACATTAAAAAGTGGAATAAGTCGGATAAACATGAGTAAATATAAATTTGAGTTTGTTTGTTTCACGTACGGGAGATGAGGAAACATCAATTCTTTATGAAAGCAGACTTGTTGTTGCACTCACTCAAATCCAAACAAATATTATTCAAACCTTTTTCCTTTTCTGTTTATCGTCACGCTGAGAGGAGGAACAATTCAGAATCGAGCTCACTGTCTTGATGTTTTGTAGGCTATGAATACTGGAGCAGTTCCCACACCAGGGACTGCCAGTATCAAGGTCATTTCTCTCTTTTCATTTGATACAGATTCTCACTGTAAGTGCTGCAATAGGCATGATCCCTGATGGGATTTCTGATCACTTTATCAGACACAGCTCATTAATGTGCAACTTTAATCAACAGTTTTAAGTTAAAGCTATAAAATAAAACTGAAAACATAGTACTTTGGTCAAGTTATTCAACTACTGTACTGTTTCTGTATTCGGTTATTTGTTGTTTTGCATCTGAAAATAGATTTCTTTATTGTTTGACCTTGCGATGATGGCAGAGGTGTGATGTAGCTAAGTACATTACTTAAGTACAATTTTGAGGTTATTCATGCACTCAGCCAAAGGCTCTGAATCAGATACAGTCTAAACTCTGAATAGACCAATTGTTGTAGTTTTTTTTCCTTTGGTAAAAATATTCTTTGAGATAAAAATGTGAAGAAAAAAAAAAAAATTCAAATTACATTAAATATTATATTGTTAAGTTTTACAAATACAGAAATGCAAGCTCTTAAAATAATGCCACAAATTACATCTTGTTTTTTCTGTCTGCCAAAATACAAACTATAAAATACTCTAAAGTAAATAAATACATGATTTGAATACATTTTATTGAAAAACTGTCCATCTCTTGAGGAAAACATTTTTCTTTGTATACCACTTTTTTTTTTTTTTTACATGTATTTTAAGGCTTTCTCTTACTAGTTACCTCATAGATTAAATTATTCATAAAAATATTAAATGAGCTAATTAATTATGGTATTTTTTATGTTCTTCTATCCAGCAGTATATAAAGTAATTAAAATGAGCCCTAAACTAACACTTGAATACATCTATAATTATAATCCAGTCCTATAATATATATTATTATGAAATAGGCCATTCTGTTTATGAAAAATTTACTTTAGGTACATTAAGTGCAGTTTGATGCTAATACTTCTGTGTTAGTAAGATTTGGAATCCATGACTTAACTTGCTACACCGTAATGCTTTTACTTTAGCAACCGTGATGATGATGTTTCAAATGGATTTGTTCAGTTTTTCAAACATTTTAAACGGTTTTATTTAAATGAATTTGTTATAGTCTTAAAGCGAGCGATGTGCTGCTTATTAAGCGGCTTATTAAATGACTGAGCTCCACTGGCTCAGTTGAGTCGTCAGAGTGACTGCTGTGCCTGTGAAGTCACTGCGTCTGATCACATGAACCCTGCACGCCGTCTGTGTGTCTTTGTTCGCAGCTTGGTGAACCATGTGATTACTTTGGTGCGATGGAAAATGGTCACACTGGAGACTGAGGCATCTTTATTTTGCAGTTATATTTCTGCTGAATTGGAAGTTAGCAGACAAAAGCTCTTGCTGTGAAGAGTTCATCTTAATGCTACTGACACAAAGACACACGCCATTCTCCTCTCCTGCTTTCTCGCTGTGCCGTAGGGGGTAGGACGACTGTGCTGCCCCTTTTCCCCATGTTGTTGAAAGATTAAAAAGTGCATTCTCCATCAAAGGTTGTAGTTCTTTTTCTCTTCTTAAGCTTTCTCGCTTTCTCATTGCAGCGCTTCTCCTTTTTATCTGGCTCAGGTCTGCTATTGCCTGCCTGCGCTGACACACCGAGTGGGATGAAAGGAAGCGGTTGAACAAAACAAATATTTATTTATTGTCGGCTCACAAACACTTTGACAGGAGATGGCATGGTGTAAATTCTTTTTTTGAACATGGCTCAAAGTTTCTGCGTCCTGAATCATTTCTATTCAAAGTAGCTGGAAACAGAATAATGGAGCTAATATGGGGATTAAAAAGCAACTTTTAGAGAGCTGTTTCATATAAAAGTAAGAGTACTGTCAGCAGTAGTTACAAATGAGTCGTTGTTAACGTCCTCCCTCCGTTCCTGCATCTCTCCTGGGACAGATTCAGTAAACGTGTGCACATCAGGCAGAAAAGGAGCAAGTCGGCATTAATTTGGAGTTGTGTTTCTGGCCACCTGTTGAATCGAAGTCCAATTATCACTCTGCTTTTAGGTCTGTTTTTGGTCTTTGCCAACTACTGAGACAAATATGAGGCTATTTAGCCCCTAAAAGCGAAGAATTAACCAATGTTCACCAGCCTTCTGCTAACTGTGTCTGTCAGCTGTGTGATGCTGTGCAGGTTGGGTTTTTAGAGCAAAACAAGCTCAAAGCTGTGAAGTTACAGGTGGAAAAAAGAAAAATGAGCAGAGGCAGCTGATTCTGTTTCTGTGGGTTGTCACGACCATGACAAAAGTCTGGGAGACGCAGGCAAAAGGCAAATTAACAAGTTATTTATTTAACAAGATAATAATAATTAAATTATGAAATAATCAATAAAATTATCAAAACATTAACTAAAGATAAGATTAGGTGTAAATATCAGTAAACTCAGTGGTCTGGGTGAGTGTATGCATGAGTGTAGCTTTAATGTGAAAAGAGGATGTTGTGTGTCTGCAAAGAAATTAACAAAGGCATAGGCTCCAGGAGGCGGGGTTTTATAGTTGGAGAGCACCGGCCCAGGTGTCCCCCACTAAGGTCATCAGGGCACTCCGCCCCCCAGGTACCTGCTGCAGTACAAACGAACGACAGATAAATAATCAGCCAGGGGATGTCACAGGGTTCATCACTTTTCACTGACCCCTTTTCACACACAAGTAGCCTAAAAATAGTGATTACAGACACTTGAAGTAAAAGTTGTAATTATGCAGAACCACTGATGCATTAAGGTGTAGTTAGTTGACATTAGTATAGTGTTATTGTGGAAGGTGAAGGTACTGCTTTTAATTATGTAAAAGGTGATTACATGTTTGGTCTGTTAAATCTGAAGCTGCATATAAACTTGTATTTTACCTCAAATAACTGAAGTAAAAAGGAGAATAGTTTGATCTGGAGTGGAAAGATAAAATAACATGGAAATACTCAAAGTACAAGGTCTTCAAATTGTACTCAAATAAAAAAGAGAAATAGCTCAACTTCTTGAGGAAGAAAAAACATTCCTCCTCTTAGAAATGAAAAACTCAAAAAATTCATATTACAAAAACACTTTAATGTTCAGTTTGATAGCCCACTCTTTGGGTTTTGTTGATGCAACCTTGGTCAGACTTGACTAGTAACTATTAGCTGACATGAACAAAATGAGATGGATGTGGCTATATTAATGTATATATGTATTAATGCAATGTCTTGGACATGTGTGACATGTATTTTAGCTGACTTGACTTGCTTGCTGAAGTAATTTTTGAACAGAGAACATTTACTTGTAGCAGAGTAATTTCACAGTGTGGTATTAGTACTTTAACTTAAGTAAGGGATCTGGATACTTCTTACACCACTGTGTTTCCACATGTGTGTCATTGTGGCAAAATGTGGGCCTTGTAGTGGAAACTACCGCAGAATAGGTTTTGAGTACTGTTTACATGCCTGTCGGAAAATATCGGCTGCGTTTGAAGATAGGTGTGGTCTGAGGAAGAGCCAGAAGTAGAACTGTGGGAGGTAGTTATTTACCACCTTGTAGCTGGTGATCCAGCCTGAAACTACCAATTGTTGTGTTTTTGTTAGCTTAGAATGAGCCCTTTGTATCTACATCTGCAGTACCTCTTTTACAGAGCCATCATGTTGCACTGGCAATGGACAATGGACAAACCAAACGCTGGCTCTTAACAGGCCTTAAGCCTTTTTAATTTACCTGAAAGCCACTGTAGGTTCTCTACATGCTTGGAAAGGGAGGGGTAAGCGGTATTCGGTTGGTTGCAATCTGCAGTCTCACCACTTGATGCCACTAAATCCTGCACACTGCTCCTTTAAAGGAGAGTGCTGGAGTAACAGAGTTTTCTGGGTAGGAGTAACAGTGCAATGCAGCAACGGGAACAAAGCAATAAAAAGTGTCAGAACGCACACATACACATTTATAGGTTTACACAAGGACAGACTGAATCCCTCTGAAAAGAATGGTCACATTTCACAGCGTGTATGGATTTTCTATTTTGTCCTCAGTGGCTGAATGTTATGAAAAGACAGAACACCTCCACTTCCATACTTCTACACACAGGCATGCATACTTTTTGAGCACGATAAAGGGACAGAAATCAAGTGTGTAGGGACACCTCGTCTTTATTCCCCTGTTAGTGAAACTACTTTTCTCTGTTGTAGTTACAGTCGGCCTGAACAAAGACTTCTCCTCTGGACAAAGGGAACTTTCTTTTTAAGTTTTAATTGCGGATGCTACAAAGTCACAGGCAGCACGGGATGATAACGTAAGCAGGATGAATAATGTTAATAAGTATTACAGTGCTGGTGCAGGCACATTTTAGCTGTGCAAATGAAGATAAGACGCAAAACAAAACAGCAAATAACAAGCAAACCAAAACAATGTCCTACAATAATATCAATGTCAGACAACAGTAGGCCTTATTATAAGCTCCACAAAGGAACTTGTATAACAATAGCCACAGTGTGCCAAGTGGAAGCCTTTTAGAGCCTTATGGCGTTTCCCAACATTACATTAAAGAAAGTGATTAATATGAAATCTTTACTTATATAATGTGCATTAAATATCTCATGCATTTTTTAAATTATATCTGGAATAAGATTTCCTTAGGCTAAATTGTATTTAATGATAGCAGGGGGACTGTTTTGCATATTTTTTCCAGACCAGAAATTGAGTCATATTCTGATTTCATATTCTGATTTGGTGCTGCTGATTAGCAGATTGTATCAAAAAGGCTGTCAGATTGCTGCCAGTAGCTGTATTAAGAGGGTAAAAAGAACAAGCTATACACATGGGCCCTCAAGCCTATAGAAGTCATTATTTCAGTAAATTAATTATTCATAAATCAAAGCTTAAAAGTGGCTTTGGCCACTGGCAATTTAATGGCAAGGTCCATCAGGTCTTAACACCTTTAACACAGCGCCAGCATTATCCATTGACGGAGCTCTAAATGCTTTTCAATGTGCTCGTTTTGACGTTAAGTCCTCTACAGGCCATTTGGATTCCTGTCTTGGGTCAGTGTAAGGATGTGGAACGTTCAAACACAAACCCCAAAGTGTGATAAAGCAACGATTACGCTTGGCTGGAGGCTTATTGAGATTTAATTTTAATGGGACTAAATTATTCCTCTGTTGTGTTAATTTAGGCTCAATGAGAAGACTCAAATGCAAAAACACATTAAATTCAAGGATGGAAACTGCCAGCGAAACTGTTTTTAAGTTCACTGAGATAGTATCCTATGTAATTACAGTAAAATGGACATTTAGGAATTGTAATTAAAATAAATTGTTGTTAAAGTGTTTCCCATAAAATATGGATGCTGAATCATATTACATCAAATAATGAAAATGGATGCAAATGGACACATTCTGCACCCTGTTGGATGACTGGTGCTTGAATTTTCCAATTACTGTTGTTGTTATTGTTCACTCTGATGCCATGTCAGTTGCTAAAAAGTGAAAAATATTGGTATCTCGGTGGTTCTTTGGCGTGGGTGAGATGCTATATAGCACCACTGACTCAAAAAGTCCTTTTTAACCCCTGCATGGTGCTGTATACAACAACTTTATCCAAGGGGGCCATAAATCACCCCAAATAAGGTTCATCTCTAATTATGAGCAAATGACCATTTCTTGAGCCCATTGCGAGAAAACATTTGTTGGCATTGTAGGTTGCTGTGAACTAGAGATGTTTTTTATTGATATGGGGCTGTAGACGTAGAATAAGGAGTGCCAAAATGGTCGGACGGTCATTAATGTTATTTTTCTTCATGTTAACATAATCCTGGATTTCTTCCCCTAATCACACATATTTGGTGCATGAACACAACCAAGTAGTTTTCCTTTGAATTCACTGTGTTAACTGTTTAAAGATGCAACCCGTTGCACTGATATGGATTTTTTTTCACCAACACGAGAGCATGTTTTTGTGATCCCACATATCTGTGGTATACTGTCAGCCTTTATTCTGGTGCCTCAGCTGTTTGGGAGTTTAGCACATTTTTTGTTTAAAGTGTACTGCAAATGAGCTCATATGTGTTCAATTGAACATAGAAACAAAAAGTAAATGACATGTTTTGCATTTAAGCAATGCTTCTTTTGTGTGATCAGATTAGCTCATCACCTCAGGCTAATTTTGATTCACCTCCTTTCGGTACTTTCCACTTTGTCACCATCTGATATTTTTTTCACCACCATGAGAGCAGGTTGTTGTGATCCTTAAAAGCTGTGGTTCAGTGCCAGCGCATAATGCCAGCCTTTATTCAGGTGCCTGAGTTATTTTTGTGTTAAGCGCCACTTTTGTTTAGAGCGTAGTGTAGATGACTTTATTTGTGATTAATTGAACATAGACACAAAGGTAAATTGTTTTTTTTTTTATCTTACATAAGACTGGTTATGTCTGATCATAACGAAATAATCACTTCTGACTAATTTTGATTCAACTCCTTTCCACTTTATCACCACGTGCTAATCCAGAAATGAAAATCTTGTGGTTTTGCTTCGACGTCAGCACACTTGCAGCATATTTATAAACCGTCTGCTGTTCCTTAGAATAAAGTTTATAATGAACAGTGCCCTCTCTCTCTGCTATATGTGCCTCCGGTGTGACCTCGTGTTTAAATGGATGACGATTTACACTTCCCATTTTGCAACCACGAATTGAAGTCGAGAGGCAATAAACAAGTTTCTTCCACAATGAGTCACTCTCAGGGAGTTTCTTTCAAGGATCTGACGGTGCAAAATTAAACCCAATTAGCAATTAATCAATTCCATTCCAGTGGCTGCATAATTCTGCTTCAGGTTTTGGCACTAACAGGCTTCAGGAGTCTCTTGTGGATGACAGCAGGGAGCAGTGCTGGAGATGCTGTAGCTCACACAGCCGCTAGAAGACAAACGCCGTGGTCCTCCCACCTTCCCAACGCTCCATGAGTGCAGCCCAAGGAGCAGGAACTGTTTTAATACGCCGATGAATGGGACTTTTCCTTGCGCTGGATCCCGAGCCCGGCTCTGTGTGGAAGTGGGGCGCGTGAGCGGACAGAGGGACAGTCTTTTTCTTTCAGTCAGTGAGACCCGAGGTGGAAAAGACGCAGCAATGACAGAGCAGCAGTCGTGCGCAGCGGCAAAATAGACCAACTATTGTGGGGACGGGAGATTGATAACACAACTGGGCGAGCAACGAGAGCGGCAGATGTAATTTCCAAACGTTGCAGCTGGTTTGGTGCCAGTGTTGTGCTGGATGGGTTATTACTGCGTTCTCTTTTTCATCAGTCACTGCTTCCAGCGTTTTCACAGTACTTGGGGATCTCGGACGGCTGTCTGTGAGGGAGTATTGCTGCAGAGACTAACGGGGAATGCCATGTGTCGTTGCGCGACATAGAAGCTCTTTGTGGGCTGTTTTGCACCGGGGACAGGTGGTGCCGTGTGTGTGCGTGTGTGCGTGTATGTGTGAGTGTGTTGAAACTAGCAGGGGGGCACGGACACACAACCCCCTGAGACAGTTGTCTTAGGGATGTCAGGCCGGCGTACGGGATCAGTTTTTGCCAGAGACAGGTGCGACAGGGAGGAGTAGTTTACAAAGCCCCACACAGGATCTGGTAACGCACTAACGAGCCTCCTCTCTCCTCTGATCACTCGGATTTTTCTGTATCCAGCGGGACTCACAATCGACTCACACTGCCTTTGCTTGGCGGCACCTTCTCCCCGATAATCAGAGGTAAGTGACCCGAGCTGTCCGGAGTGGAGGTCTGTGGTGGGTGGTGGTGGTGGTGGTGCGCTCAGGGGGCACAGGCTGTGACTGTCGCGCCTTGATGCTTTAGATAAATTGTTTCGCCTCTGATAAAACGGAGGAATGTAGTTGTGGGAGTTGGTTAAAACGAGCTGATCTGTGATCCATCGCATCTTGGCTTCACAGTAGGTTTCATTGTATAATTCTCAATTTCATACTGCGTAGCTTGCAGCCACGCACAAAACAAGCAGCTCCGAGCTGTCCGGAGCCTGAAGAGGCGCTTCACCATCCATCTATTGATTGGATTATTGACACGACTCAGATGATGTGATTGAAAATGGCTGAGAGTTATGTATGCGTATTCAGCGAGATCATTTGTTACTGTACGTTATGGTGACAGCTCTAGCACTGTCAGTGTCACTCAGCCACTTTAATTAAAGCAGTTTTCCTCAGTGAGCCTTTTTCCTTTGATAAATGTGGGACTTTCCTTGTTAAGTCAGGAGGGATTTTGTTTTATTTTTGACATTGCAATTGATTTTTAACCAGAAAACCTAATTTAGTTGCAGGACTGCATGTACCTTCACTGTGAAATTGGTCAAAATATGCCCTCTCGTTGTGTCTTTCTCACAGTTTGTGTGCTGTGCAATCGAGTGTTATCAGCTAGAGGTTGTGTATGTTCTACAGTCCTACCCGCTGGGCCCTTAGTGTCCAATGCTCCTGCCTTCAGGCTCTGCCATCCCTCCCTCCCTCTGCCTCTGCAGTAGCTGCTATCTTTACAGTACATTGAGCTAGTTGGCTGGATAGTGTCAGAATCACATTTTGTTTGTGTGTTTTTTTTTTTCACTTTTTGTTGCGAGGTCCGCTACATCTCAATAGCTGGCTCCAAGTCTTCTAAAGTTTGTCCATTTGGGAGCCGCATGTTTTTGTTGTGGCCCCTGTTTCAAATTCAAATTTCCTTTCAGCTGCCTTTTGTCCAGCGGCGAGGTTTGTGGACTGGAAAGAGAGACAGAGAAGTAAGTGAAGTCCCAAAGGGTCAGAGCATTCCTATAATGAGCCCTAGTGTGTGTGTGTGTGTGTGTGTGTGAGAGAGAGAGAGAGAGAGAGAGTGAGAGAGTGAGAGGAGGGAACAACAGATGGAGAAAGACATCTAAAGAAAGTGAGACAGTGCTCCTTGTCCAGTGCGAAGGTAGGCACAGCCAAGGGAATACCAGCACCCCCACTAACCTTTCTGTCGCTCTGACTGTGTCAATCAGCTTTGGAGGACAAGAGCCTCTTTAATTCCCCTTCCTCTGGGCTGTCACCCACTCTGACAGCCGAGCTCAGGGGTGCTGCCACAGGTTACACAGAGATCCTTCCTCCCTGCTGCTCAGATGCTACACCAGGGGGTGATGTGCTACACCAGACTCTGCTTCAAATCTTTTTTTTCTCTTAACAGAAGTAAAAGTGCAAACAAGGCAGATGCAGTAGGTGGTGAAAGGGAAAGGAGTTAAGATGAAACATGAAAGGGAGAGATGATCATAAACTAGATATTGTCTAATCGTGTGAGTCTTGCAGCTTCTTCGGCATGACAGAGGAGGAGTGGTGCCCTCTTCTCTCATGTGCCGACATCCTCTTGTAGGCCCATCACGCCACCAGTAATTACAAGAGAAGCGCTATCAGAGGGAATGAATTAATAGACAACAGAGGAAATACCTGTCTGATACCGATCTCTGATCTTCTCATTGCACCGGATCTAATTCTCATTTGTTCAAGGACAAACACTCTGCAAGAGTTGAGAATAGAATCGTTTTGCTGGTGCTTCGAGTCATTTTTAGAACATTTTGAGGAAAAATCTACCCAGAAACAAAACTCACCAAGTGCAGCACATGGCTGCGAACGAGAGCTGAGAAAAATTGTCAAGAGGCAGACCATGGAGCTGCTGCAACCACTACAGAAATATCACCACTTAGTCAAGATTTAACCCTGTAATAGTACCATTAGAGTTTAGTTTTTGATGATATCGAAGGATTTTATGATAAGCTTGCTCACAGGGGTTGAGTTTCTTTCTGTAGGCAGGGGAGACGGGATTAATGTTTTCTCAGTCATTATATAAATAACCAGACTGCAGGAAGCCGTACTTCTGCCAAAAGAAATGACTCAGTAGGGGGCAAGATTGCACAGACATGTAAGGCAAACATAAGGAAAGCAATCGAAGGAACCGTGTAGCTGATGTTAGAGCTGATGTCCTGAACACTAAAAGTGATTAGTGAAGAAACCCCAAAAGGAAGGAAAAAGCAATAGTCGCAAGTAAAAGCTTAATAAAGGAGAAGGATTTTATGTCAATGGAGAACTCTGATAACAAGGCTAAATGTGTGCCCAGGAAAGCAGGCGGGGGGTTTGGACCGTTCCAAGGTCCCAGTGCTGATGTCAGTTTTTGGCGATGTTTTCTCCGTCCCCAGTGCTTCTCCTCGCAGCTTAACAAACTGCTCACTGGAGCTTGGCTAATCCTTGGCTAGCAGTGCCCAGTGATTTATTATAAAGTTAGTTAATTTGGGAAGATCTGCGACATCCCACCGTACACACATGCCCTTGACAGATCCCCGCTGTCTTTACTGCGGAGTCTGAATCGCCAATTAGTTTGAGGAATTGTTTTGTGTGTGTGCAGGTCATTAAGAAAAGAGAGACGGAGTGAGAGTTTGCCTACGTCTATCAGAGAGAAACATAAGGCACATTGTTCATCACATCGTGTCTGTTTGCCTTCCTGTCGTGTACTGACTTTGTGTGTGTGTGAAAGTGTGTGAGTCAGTCCGTCTGTGCCCTATACAAGTGTGGTTCAGCACTGTCCAGGCTCGGTTGAATGGGTGCCCTGTTTGTGCCTCGTTTCTGACGCCAACAGCCGCTCTGCACCCCTTGCCTCTGAGCAAGTGTTGCGCCCTATGTGCTAAAATAACAGGTGCCTTTACACAATGACTTAACCTCTTTCCCACCTCCCCCGCTGCACCCTGCTGGGGTTACGACACCTGTGGGCCCGGGGCAGCTCCTACGTAGAAATAAAAAGTGTGGATTAGTCAGACAAAGCTTGTTTTCCCAGACAAGTTGAGACCACAGGTAGCTCTTCAAATTGAGCTTTTGTTTTACAGTCACTGAATCTAAAAGCAGAACATTTGTAGAAATCTGGATTACATAAAAAGCTAAGACAGAGTGGGTGAGGGTGGGAATGCCAGTGGGGTTCTCTCATCAGAAAAACCCTCTTCAACCTTCAACTAAATTGTTCCATTTTTTGCTATCCTGCACTGACACTTAAAGGGGCACCGCACTGATTTTGCACCTGGTAATTTTATTCCTCATGAGAAGTATGACTCAGCCTGTGAAAACAGTTGTCTGCTGGTTATGTCTGACTTAACAGAAAGTCTTTGTTCCAAACCGATGGTGTAGAGTTTGAAAGAAGTGGGCATTTAGAGGGCAGGGGTTAAATTAATTATTAAGATTCTATTGAGTTGAATAATGGGAAACGTAGGATCGAGGAGGGAAGAAGTCAGCAGGGTTCCCATCCTTCCTGGAAAACCTGGAAAACAATTGACCAATTTTCCAGTTATGGAAAACTGCAGTGAACACTCCCCAAAGTCTCGTCAGATGGTAACACATGCAGGTTGGATGACATTACAACTTAAACATTAGTCAGTGCTGATTGGTATGATGTAGTTTGTATTAGATGCATTGATTAATTTTGCTTTTACCCCACTTATTTTGGTTGGATAATATCCAGTTGGTTAGCATGTTCAGGTTAATTTGCTTAAGTTGACGTGTTTGTGAGCTTACTTTGCTTCAGTTCATCACTGAAAATGTACAGGGAAAGTCCTGGGAAATGAACTGTAGAACAGAGTGGGAACCCTGGTCAGGATATCTTGGCCTCTGCTGCTTTGATTTCGATCATTCTTAATATGTCTCTTGTGAGTCCTCCGTCTTTATGAAAGTCCATTATTAAACTGCTGTAGTAGCCCTTTAAGTCCACTTGGCAGTCAGTGTGTTTTTTGTGCACTGCTATTCATAAGGCTTAAATTATAGGCTCAGTTCATCCATATTACAACAAAAACCCAACATACTTTCACACTTACTGCATCTAGTGGTACAATATCTATCCATGGAAACAGTTTTTACTGTAGACGTCCGTCTCTGTGATTTCTTCCTCCACTCCAATACAATGCAGATGAAGGGAATTTTTATTTGTGTTTTCCATAGTAGGAAGACAAAATGTTCAAAAGTAGCATGTCTTTTGAGAAGCAGGGCCCCTCTTGATAATTATCATGCTCTTAGCAGTTTCATCAGGACTGTTTTGTAAGTAGAAAGTCTTTCCAATGAAAACAGCACATACCTCCAGAGGTGTAGTTGGTGATGAATGCAATTTGCATGAATAGACCCTATACTGTCCCTCCAGCTGAAGTTTCTCCTTGGCAAGAATGAGTCATTGAGTGAAACATTTGATTCTAATTATATTACAATATTGCTCTAAACGCATGTGCAGGAACACCTGCGTTTCCTTTCCTCTCTCCTGAGCTTGTCCAGTCTGTCTTGTATTTCTCTGGTTTTTGGCCGAACTGAGGCGGACGTATTAGAAGCATCCTCTGTGGGCACAGAGCTGTCGCCATCTACATCAGTTTGTTCCGAGACTGACAGACTGGTAGGAAATACCATTGAGCGGCTGAGTCTGGGGGCTCGTGTTAAACCTGGCACCCCAGCCTTTTTCTACCTTTTTTCTACCTTTTTTTCTTCACCATTCCTTCCTGCATGTTTCCCTTCGCACATTCTGCCTCCATACCGCTGCTCCCCTCATTACCTCGCTTCTCCTGTGCCCCTTTCCTCGTGTCCTTCGCTTTCCTCTCCTCTTTTTTCTCCCCCCCTCCCTTCCTCCCTCACTCCGTCTCCTCTGGACCTTGATGTCAAGGCCTCTCAGGCAGTGTGGTCTCTGTCTGCAGGCTGTCAGGGCAGGGACACTGCCCACTGGGACCCTGAATGGGACAAATTGACCGTAACAATGTTCCCACTTAGCATGTGGAGCCCGGAGAAAGAGAAGGTGAAAAGGAGGGCCTGATGATTGAGGAGCAGGCCAGCCACACTGGGCTGGGGGAGAAAGGAGGGAGGGAGGGAGAGGGGGAGAGCAGGACAGCTCTTTGAAATGTATGAATTGAAGACTTACATTAAATCACACATCTCGTCTTTCTAAATCCTCTCTCCACATATTCTCTTCTCTCTTGTGCACTCACACACGCACATGCGGCTTTTCTTGTTGTTATTTGCCCAAGGCTAGTGCTCGGGTTGCCATAGCAGCAGGATAAACACGTTTGCCCGTGACCCTGCGAGCCCTCTCATATACACACACACCTCGTTCTCAAGGCCCAGATGCCTTCCAGAGGGACGTTCGTAAAGCCTGGCAGTTTGATCTGCACCAAGGTGCTACCGCAGCCTCACAAAGGGTCAAGGATCATCCAGCCCCCCATTAAAATGCAATAAGGGCTATAGCCCAACGGGACCACCTCCGCCATTTAATCACACACCGCTGCTCCCCCATCATCTTCTCTCTCCCTTTTATCTTTTAATCACTTGTTTTTCCACTCCTGCCTTCCTTTCACTCTCATCTCTCCGTCTGTGCTTCATGGCTGTTATACATCCAGTGCAATGCCAAGGCAGCCAGAATAGATGAGCGAGTTCAAAGAAGGAAGCACCAATATAGTCAATAATAAGTGCTCTTTCATTTTTCTTTAAAAAATCTCCTTCTTATGGGTGCTCTCATTGGCAGCCACAGGCTAGTCTCTTCTTGGAGTTTGTAAAGTCTATGATTTCAATATTTTTTTTGTCTATGCCCTTTAACTGTGACAGAATGTCTTGGAGAAGTTGGAGCGATATCCTGTTGTGTAAGCCCGAGGTGGCTCAGTATGACAGGAACAAAGAATGCAGCTGCTATCACCAAAGGCCAAGTGGCTGTTGAATAAAGATGCTTCCCGTTGGTAAAACTGGCATTCCATGTAGGCTTATTGTACCTCCACAGGGGGAGTGTGTTCTTGCATGTGTGTGTCTCCTATATCTGAATAAGGTAGACACTGGGGATTCTTCCATTCTCTGCAGCGCTGAAAAAAACGGAGAGACATTTCCATGAGTATAAACTCCATCCTGCTGGCAGCGAACCATGAGTGATACTGTGGGAGACAGGATGAAAAGACGGGCAGACATGTCGGAGACAGACACCAACTTTTACTTCCTGGACACGGATAGCAGTGTGTGTGAGCTGAATTTCTTTCACGGCCTGTTTGCTTGTCATTAAGCCGCGTTCACATAGCTTCCTCTCTCTCTCTCTTTCTCACACACACATCGCTGTGCCGCTGTCGCTCACACACTTATGAAGTCTCGGTGTCAGCAGAGCCCCAGTTTGTTAACAAGAAGAGACTAATGAGAGGCCATAGTCAGGCAGGGAGTGGACAGGCTGGTCCCGTATACCACCCGGAATACATGAATACACACTGGCACATTGAGGCGCACACTTGCATATTCCCAGACATACACAAACACACACATACACACTCACAGTAAAGTAACAAGCCACCACAAGCCCAAAGCCTGGAGCAGCAGATTCAGCGCCAGCAGCCATACTGCAATTATATTATTTTTCTCCTCTGACATGATAAAAATAGCAACACTTATTTCTATTATGGCATTCACATACACCCTGTGAGCACCTCCTTGGCTTTATTTCCCAAGCCAGGTTTCTATGATCACTAAGCAGATAACTAATAAGACTCAGTTTAACGGCTGTATACGGTGGGAGGCATTGCGTAGAAGATGCTGGTCACACACATCCTGCATCATTTCCCGCATCAGCGCAGCGTGAATCTGAAGAAACCATGCCCTCTGGGCCAGACTGGTATTATCCTGCTGCTGTTTTATAGCTGATTCATTTCTTAGGGGAACTTCCAGCCCAAATGGCTCTATCCTGTAGTTTTATGGTCGCAGAGAAGCTGCAAAAATAAAATGAGAATGTTCTCATTGGCTTACTGCTGTTGACAGAATTGTTTACTACCGCAGCTGCAGCTTCAACTATTGTTACTGTGGTCTCTGCCTGTCTCATTGTTGTTTGGCGGTTAAGTCTGTGACTGCACTCACCCCATACATACATATTTATTCTCTTACCTGTAGTGCTATGTATCAATCTAGATCGTTTTGGTGGAGTGTTGGAGATGTCTGCCTTCTCTTACATTTAATGGAACTATGTAAGAGAACTGATACTTTATTACTAAGTTGCTAAGTTGCTTAAACCTGATGCTACTTGTTTTGCTACTGTAGGGAATCGGGGTTGCACAGAGTTCTTCTCGCCAAAGCATGAAGCTCACCCCCGCAGCACCGAGAGAGACCAGACTAAAGTTTCTCTCTTAAGTAACTGGGTCATGATATCTGTAAAGAGACCTTCCTGTTGAGTTTTTGTATGTATTTTTCTGTATTTTCGAACACCACAAGCCATAAAGTCCCAGTATTTTCAGCTAAAGGCAGATACTCAATACTTGACCTAGAGCTGAGATCTAGATAGACACTCTAAATTGATAAATAGCACTACAGGTTGGAGGAAAAATATGTATTTTGGATTTTGGGGTAAACTGTCCCTTTAAAAAAATTTAAATGTCTGCTCATTTTGCTGCCAAGCAACCACTTGTTTTGTGCTTTGAAGTAATTAACGGCCTAATTTGTTCAGTGACCTGGGGGAGTCAGTCATGCTGAAGAAACAAAAAGAAAACTCTGGCTTGCTGGCACCGGGTGCGGGGCAGTTGGCTAAAGTGGAGGGACGGAGCAGAGACTGCAACCTGCTGTCTCTCTTCACCCTGTGACGGCGGAGTGAAGAGAGAATGGGGAGCGGCCGAGGCGAGAAGGGGCAGCGACACGTTGACAGTTGATGGGTGAAGCTGAACTGTGAGGTAAATGGGAAAAGTGGAGAGGCACTGAGCAGAGAGAAGAGCAGAGAGAAGGGAAGAGAGGTGGAAAATAGTGGGAGAGTCTTGAGAGGATGCTTGTTCAGCCTCTGTTGCTGTTGGAAAGTGGGTCCTTGAACGTACTCGCCTAAATTAACGGCTCAGAAGCACCAATTAATGTACAGCCTCGCTGTGGGTCTCTGCTGTGCCGAATCAAAGAGGTCTTGCTGTGCAGTGCGTCTGCTCATCTCCTAAGCATGTGTGCATTCACTCACATACGCACTCGCACCCCCCACCCCCCAACACACACACACACAGAGGGGATTTTAGCCAAGAAACTGGAGCCAATGAATGAAGAGATGAAAGTGGAGCTAAAAGCTGAATGTCAAGGTTAAAGAACAAAAGGATGGTGATTTGTGCTTTGTTAATAAGCAGCAAAGAGATGAAGGGAAGTTTGATGACTGTGATGAAATAAGGAGTGGAGGAGGAGGAGGAGGACAGAGTGTGTTCTCCAAGGGCGGGAATCACAGAATCAGACCCAGAACCCATCTGGAGGCAACAGGTCTGGTGACAGCAGGCGGGTTCCCAATCCAAGTATCCCAGCCGTGGGTGACAGCCAGGACGGGAGCCAGGGTCTCCCCTTGTCCAAGACCCCCGGAGACCCAGCCAATCCCCCAGCAATCTGTACCGTGGTACTAACCACTTCAGTATGACAGCAAGGCATGTTTGTTATGGTCGCTTGTGGATTATAATTGTTCAAATTTAAAGTGGATGGCTGATATTAGCGCTTCTGTCGGAGATGAGTGGATTCTGTGAGGAGGGTAGACCGTTTGTATACTGAGGAGTTATGTGGAAATGATAGAACGGATTTAAGCTCCTTCACAGCAAATCTGTTAATGCAGTACATTATGTCCCGGTCTGAATTCATTAACATTAATTTCACTTGATACAAGAACCGTAACAATAGCAGCCACAAACCAATAAGCCACAAAAGCAAAAATAATTGATATACTACACACATAACAGCTCCTTGTAAAGTCTGCGTGCTGTTACAATAGAGCTGTTGATTGGCAAGTCCTCTGTGCCGGGGTTTTCTGTGGTTGCTGTGCATTCAGAATACCATAGCTAGCGTGCTCACAGTAGCTAGTGGGTCATTCGTATTTGCATGTAAATGTTTTTCACCCCTTGGCTTGACTGGTGGGGCAATCAGAATGGCTCTCTGTCTGCATCACTAAGAGGGAGGCTGCAATGACTGACTGTGACATTCAGAGCTCAGGCCAGGCTTCACCCTTTGCTTTCATTCGCTTGTTCGCTCACACGTTCATTTCTGTGGGAGGGAGAATGCAAAAGACAGGAAAGGGTGTTTTTCGTGTGTGTTGGTGTGATATCTCGTCAGTGGACCCTTTAGTGTGTATTCACAGTCCCATTCTTTGCGGCTTGATTTGCTCTAAACATGAGAATCGGACCATGTCGTCCCACATCCTCCTACCTCATCATCCAGCCTCAGCTTGGCCACCTCCAGCGTCCCATGGCGCCACTGAGATGGACACTTGCGAAGCCTTTTCTTGCTCTGACCAGCGTGACACACACACATAGACACCGGCACACAGACATACACACACATACACCTCCCACATGGCGATGATGGATACATGTGCAAATGCGTATCTGCACGACGGAGGAGTGTTTGTGCTTGACTCATGTAGCACATCCCGGGGTTTGGCAGTCTGTCATGCATTTATCAGCCTCTGTCATCAAATGAAACATGGTCCTTTAGGTCTCTGAGCTCCATCAGCTTGGGTTCTCTGCTTACTGAGCGAGGCGGGGAGAGGGGATGTCGGGGGGACGAGGAAACTCAAGAGGGACTGGATGTTTTGAGGGTATAAGTTCAGCGAGGAAATGGAAGAATTAGTGAGTGGGGACATAAAGAAACCAAGTAATCACTTTCCTTACTGGTGGAATGTGTGTTTATGCCATGAATATGTCCATTTAATTGGCTTTGTCTAAACACGTCTGTTAAGGCAACCACAATGCTCCACTGTTGAATTATTCTGCTCCGTCCTGTGCTCATATTCACTGTAGAACTAGACTGATTAATTGGTCTATATTATTGGATGATTTTAGCCAATCAGATATATATTGATGATATATCGTTATGTTTCCAATATGCACTTATATGGATATTTAATGCCTTTTGGAACATAAGAAATCAGCAGAAAGAGACTATATATGCAAAAATCAGCTGATATATCAATATAGTGTCGGCTTTTGTCCCAAAGTCCTGTATCTGTAGTTCTTGTATTCCTCCCAACACTGATGTAGGTGGATCTTGCGTCTGTGTCTGAGTATGTGAGTCTGTCTGCCAATGTGGGATGCTGTGTGTGTATATACAGTCTAAATAAACACAAAAACTATTTTAAAAGTTTCCCTTTTTCCAGTTTACGCTGGTTTGCGTTTGATGTGACAACACTTCAAACATTTCTCTAATCCTCCTCCTTGACATTTGAGCACTCAGTTGTTTTATCCCAATTATAGGATGTTACTGTACAGCTTGTCTGCTGCTAAACGGAAACATTGGTTTGTTGCTGTCATTATGTGGTCTTTGCTGTAGTTGCATATTGCCTGATCTTGTAAATACAATATGGGAAGCTGTGGCACTTTATGGGCTTAAAACGTCTGCGTATTGGCCCTTTAATCATGCAAAAATGTTCAAGTGTTGGCTCCAGTTTGCTTGGTCCTGGGCTCGCCGTGTACTGATTTGACTCCTCATCATGACTCACGCCTGGTCTTGTTGACCCTGTGCTTACCTGGCTGGCGACATCATCACCGTGCCTCCTTGGCACCCTGTTGTGCGTATCAACACGCATCTCACTTGTTACCTGCTGAGGATGCTCTAACCTTTTCAACAATTATCCGCTTGCTCCTTATAAATAGCCTTGCTTGTTCTGTCTGTTTCATTTCAAAACCAGCCACGCTCTCCCCTGGCTCTCTGCAGCAGCAGCAATACAGAGAAACTCGATCCCAGAGTCTAAACTGAAGTAATAAACAAGACAGAAAAATGCCTGAGAGCCAGCTCTTGCAAGCCTGAGATATGTCATGTACCATGAAACATTAAGGGTGCTGTCACCAGCATTGGCTGGGTTTTTTCCCCTTGCATGCATGTTGGAGAAGAATGCTGTAAGAGCTGTGTTGTTGCTGTAGTAGCAAGTAAACAGAGGCCCTCGCCAAAATAACCCAAATCATCATAGAAACATGCAGCCAATGAATAAGCGCTCAGATCTGCCTCCTGCCTTCCCAGCATGCTTCTAACTTGTAATGGAGCATATTTTTTACTCAATTTTTACGTTATTGATGACTTTCAGTGAGCATGTTTTTAATTGTGCTACCCTGAGGGGGCGAGCAGAGTGCCTAGAAATACTGGTGAGCACACTCCTGCCAAATGTTAAAGATGGCAGTTATTCTTGAGTGAGTTTTTTTTTCTGTTTATTGCCTTTCTGCTGGACAGCGCCGCTCCTCTCTGGTGGACACTGTTTTTTTTTTTTCTTTTCTTTTTGTCATTCGCTTTCTCTCAGTTTTTTTGGCTCGGGCCGCTTCACCTGGCATCGAGATCCTCTCTGCTGTCATCAGCACCATTAACGGCCACAACAAAGTAGCTTTGAAGCTCTGCAGGGCTTAGGCCGTAATAGGAGGACAGCTCCAGGCTCACACTATAATGGAGGTAAAGCTCAGGGGCTCCACTGTTTGCTCCTCTAGTTCACATTTCTGTCCCCTTTCATAAGATATGGCTTTAAAGACATCTGGACCAATTACTCCATCTGTCTGCTCGTCTACCTTTCTCCCTGCCTCTCTTCTCTGTTTTACCAGCCTCTGACTTTAAAGGTGAAGTCGACAAATGCAGCGACACGGATCATAACTATACAGGATAAACGGTGAATCACGACAGTAAAAAGCGCCGTTCTCTGGAGCTATTTTCCCGACAGAGGTAGAAACTGCTGGAAGCTCAGTATTTATTGCTGTCTCTTCTGTTAATTGGATGCATTATGTTCATTTCCTTTGCCGCTTTTCAAATCTTAATCAGATGGTTAATTTACAGATTTTGCAGGCTTTAACCAGCTGGCTGTGAACATCTCCATCTCCATCTCTTCTTCTTCTGTGAATGTCTCCATGGTTTCCTCTGTTTGTTTAGTCATCGAGCAGGCAGCGTTTTGTGTGTCAGAGTGTGTGTGCCCCTGACGGTGTGTGAAGGTAGGTGGGGAGGTTAATATAACAGTGTCTTCTGCCTGGTCTGGCATTAATTCAATGAGGCCAGTGAAAATGTGATGGGGATTATTTGTCTGGCAGTCAGTCCACAGAAAGAAGACCAAGCCGCTGCGAGGAGCCTTCATTAATATAATAAGACTCCTCGGTTAGAACTGCTAGCTCGCTTCATCGTCTTTATGTGACACATGCACACACACATATACCACTTTTTCCACCCAAATTAGCGCATATATGTGGGTTTTTTAGACCTGTGAAAAACCAATAAAAATAGGCGATATACTTTTTCATTGCCAGTAGAAGAGTATGTCTTTTTCTAGTGTCATGTTTGACGTCACACAGGCACCAGACTTTGTTAACATATTGCTTAATTTAACAGATCTGGGTCCCCTGTTACACAGATGATACTCCTAAATCATAATGTATGACTTTGTATGACTCCTAAAGTGTGACTTTTCATTTCAGCTGATATTTAACTACAGTTCTCCTGCAAACAAATAAACTTAATTAGGACGTATAACACTACCGTTTGACTTCCAGTAACACCTGATTTCATAAAATCCGAGTTCTGCTTTGTAAACATGACAAATTTATTAGAAAAACTGTGTGATTTTTTGACAAGTGTATTTGATAAGTTAATCCACATTTTAATTAACTGACAACAAGGCAAATAAAGTCCTCATCTGTTGCCTACTTCGAATAGGAATATTTAACCGAGCCACGCTTAACGGTAAACATCTACTCCTTTTCAAAGGTAATTTAAAGATGATCCCTTAAAATACCTTCACAGACACTATGACTAACATGATTTAACATACTTTGGTATTAATTCTAGCTCCATGTGATGTGAATAAACCTGATGTTCGGATGCTCGTCTGCCTTAATAAAGCAGTTTTAATTATAACTGCTGATTTATGAACTCTACTGAACATTATGCTAATTATATAATTATATAGAAAAAGTATTAGATTATGCTTTTTTTCAACAAAAAATGTGTACATCATGTGACTACTGCAGAGTCATTTGTCCCACTAAAGAAAAAATCCAGATGTTAGTGGGCGATAGTGGGTTATTTTGTCCTGTGGGAAAAGGGCTGGAGACACCTAATAGCTGCCTCGCTTCACCCTCCATGGCCACCACGCCTCTCGTTTATATATTTTTCACTTTCTCAAAATTCAGAAAAAGCAAATCAGGGAAGCTGATAATGCTCCCGGCAGTCACTTCTCCTTGTGTTTTTCACCATCGGCTCAGCATTTCCTTGCCATTGTCAAGTCGGTTCCCTGGTGCTGATAAGGAGTAATTGCCAGCGTGGCAGTTGACTTGCTTCTTCCTTGAGAGTTGCCATCCAGGCTGAAGCAGGCTTTGAGACTCTTTTTGTTACCGTGAAAAGTCTACATCAATATCTTTGTCTGGAGGTGGAGAGATTTCGTTTGCATCTGATAATCCCTTTTCACTCCTGAAATTAGTTTCTCTCTCTTGAGGCTAACGTGCAGAAGCAAAATTACAAATGAGCGAGGATTACAAATGTAAAAGTGTGAAACAGAACAGATAGGGAAATGAGTGGAACAAGTGTGTGTGTGGGTGTGCATGTGCCTGAGTGTGTGTTTGTGTGTGTGGAGGAGGCCTCTCTGCCAGCAATCAAGGACTCTTGCTGGGATACTCACCTGATTGAAATGAATAGATTCCTGGATAGTGGATACAGGAGGAGGGGAGCGGGGTGTGTGGAGTGGCAGCCGGAGGACTCATCAGTCATCACACACATGCACAAAACACACACACAGTAACACACACACACATACACATACTCCGAGGCAGGCTCAGTGGCTCATTAATGCACCTTAGCACCACTGGCTACACCAGGCATTGAGCCAACCCAAAAACAGAAGCTAAGAGGCGATGCTCACCACGGGCCACCCTGGGCTGAGAAGAGGGATAAAGCTGAGCCTCTGGCAAGTTTAAGGTATCACTCATTAGTATCCATACAAAAACTAATGAAGAGCCTGGAGAGAAAGAGAGAGAGAGAGAGAGAGAGAGAGAGAGAGAGAGAGAATGAGGCACCAATCGAACTGAAAAAAGAAAGTGAAAACACACAAACATGCACACAAATCTCAGCACGAGCACTTAAAAGCAGCTCAGCTAACAACCGTTGATGTTTTCGCCTAGGAGCTGATATTTAGTTAGACTTAAGGCTTAGGAGTGTCTGTGTAAGTGGATGTAGTGATAAATCTTAAAGCAGAACACTCTCCCCGAGCCCAGAGCTGCATTGTGGTGAACTAGTTCTCCTTCAATCTGAGTGCCAGGGGACGCAGACACACAGGGGAGGCTAGGTATAGAAATAGCCTGAGTTTTTGTTCATAAACACAACTCCTGCCTCTTGGAAACGAGTGTGAGTGTGTGTATGTCTGTGTGTGTGTGTTTGGGTACCAGAGCTGTTTTTCAACCACCTACGACAGCTTGCATCAGCATGATTATCAGGAGAGCAATATTGATTTTGTCAAAGCTGTTTCAGGGGCAAAATATTGTTATTTAGTCTGTGTATACGTCAGGGCATTTCGTTATTGTTGTCAGGCAAATCAGTAGCCTTGCTCAGAGCGGGGCTGCTTATTTTTTTTGAGGCTCAGCGAGTCTACAGCCAAGGCAGCTAGTTTCTCTTCCAAGGGCTCCTGAGAGTCAACCCCGAGGACCTGGACTAATTCTTCTGCATCACATTACCATTCTCATTAATGTGACTGATTATACACTTGGAAAGAGTGGGCCACAGTCGTGAGCCAACCAGCCAAAGTGTTTACTGGCACACAAGTGTGAAAAATCAGAATGCCCACTCGTGTTGAGTCATTTGTGTCTTAGATCATTCTGACGGCTGCGCACAGACCTTTGACATCTCATTTTCGGTCAGAAATTGATTTCCATCTAATTTAGATGGTGGTTTAGCATGTGAGGCTGAGCTTGTGCTGGCGTGTCCGTGTGTGTATGTGCTTATGAAAGAGAGATGTTGCCAGAGTTAGAGTTAACTTCATGTTGTTGTTGGTTTTGATCACACATTTAATTAACCTTTCTTGGCTCACAGTAGAAATGTGAAGGATGTTATGTAACCGAACGAACTGCATTTAAAAGTACCTGCATAAAATGTTTCTAAAAGGTTTCCCTGGGAGAAAATATATTTTGTTAACAAGCAAGCAAGTGGCTCCAAATTTGTATGGGTTTTTATAAGAAGCAGAAGTTGTTTTTATGGTATAATAACGCTTCTGCTTGTGTTTATTGCTCGAGAGAGAACACAACAAATGCACAAAATAGCTCTGACTAAAGAATGAAAACAAGTAAATGTGTGTAAAGTAGAAAATGACTGTCTTGGTCTTCTCAGTTCACTAAGTGGTGCCCCTGAATGTGTGAAAAAAAGTAATAAGACTTAATGTATGAGCCGTTTTTGTGATAATTAGATGTTGTGCAGAGACTGTTTAAAATGCAGACAGACTTCAGAGGATAGGAAAACACAAACCCCCAGAGCCATCACACTGTCCCGTCTACAGCCATTATTTGTTTCATTACAACTGGCACACAACATAAATACCAGTTATTTTCGAGCAGTCTTTTCCTTTCCTTCGCTCAGAATAGCAAAATGGAAATAGTTCTGGACTTGACTGTTGCTGTTGTGTTTAGGTGTATTTCTGATCAGTGTGCTCCTTAATATAGACCACGGCAACCTCCCACCATTAGATGTGCTCTGTCAGCTAAATATAGAACAGAGATCCCATCTGCTTAATTCAGTTCAAGTCAATCTTTATTTATAGGGCAGGGACACATTTAGGAGCAAGAGTCAAGTTTACAATTTAAAAAGACCCTCCAGGGCTTCAACAATCACATTACAATAAAGGAAAAGCAAAGAAATTATCGGAGTGCATTAAAACATGATAACTGTAGCAATAGTTTAATCATGCCCTAAATGAGATCTCTGAAACGTGAGATACTACCCAGAGTATTAAGCATCAAAGATCTGTTATTCCAAGTAGCAGGAAGCAAATGGTCCAGGATCCCCCTCTAATGTAATGGTGTGTGTCAGTGTGTGAAATGCAGACTGGCGTTTTAACTGGCTAATAATAAAGCTGCTGTGGATGGCTGATGCTTTTTGCGAGAGAGACCTAAATATTATCAGATCAGGCTTGACCACTGTAAGGTTTCACCCCCCTGTACTATCTGTAGACCCACATATTGGATCTCATAGAGATCCAATGGAAACACAGAGAGTAGATTTAAGGACTGTGTGGCTTATTTACAGCTATAACACAAGTTTAAAAATAAAGGCTAGAGAGCTAACAATAGTTGTGTTTCTATCAACAAATTTCTAGGATTTTGCGAACATTTAACTCACATTACTGATCAGCTGTTTCTGCTGTGCTGGTCAAGACGAGCTGACTTGAAAGAACAGTTATAAGCGCCCAATTGAATCCAATTCCTGAAGACTTTTCTTAATTTTCTCTCATGAGTGGCCAGAGTTGTTCGATTAGCAACCTCTTTGTTGTTGTTTTTTCATAGTCTCTTCTTCTTCTCTCTTTTCTCTCTTAGCCAACAGGAATACATTACACTGCCATCTTCTGATGAAAGTACATTTATCCAGCTCTGTTTATTCGCTGTAAACCAGTCAATGGAAACTTTCCTAGTTTGCATTTTCTTTAATGCATCATTTCAAAATTTTGCTTCTAGATCTGCTTCGACTTTAACAAAAACACGGCTATTGTTAAATAAATCATCAATGGGGCATTAAACTCAAATTGTATTTAACTTTTTATCCTTAAAGCCACCGAAACAACCAATTATGTGATCAAATAGTCACCAGAAATGCAGGAATAATGAATTTGGTATTAACTTTTAATGCATGCAAGATATCCTCAAACTGTCATTTTTGGCTATGTTCTGATACAAGTTAAGTTACATAGAGTAACTCCAGCAATAGAGAGATGCACTATTGACTGATCCAAAGTCCCACCCACCTTTAGTTTTGCTCTGTCAGATAAGCTCGATGTTGGTTCTGTTTAGCCAGGTGCTGCAGTGTGTTTTCACTTCTGGCAATAGCTGCAATAAAGCCCATAGTAGGGGCTGCACTATTTTTCTGTTAGGCATTTTGTTTCGCCACATAAACAACACCAAAAGTTGTTTTGGGTTGGGGAATAAACTCAAGAGATGCATCAGTGAAGGTTGTGGCATGGTCAGGGGTAGAAAGTGTTGCTTTTACGGGTCCCCCCAGCCAAAATCTTTGAACGTTGTGGAGTCAAACATGTATCATATCCGAGTATAACTGGAAAGAAGAAAGTTGACTGAGGTTCTGCCAGTTGGCCTACCAAGCCAGCTCAACTACTCTTGGAGCACAGATCAAAAAGGGACAGGACTCAGGAAAGGTTAATTAACTTCTCCTCTGTTTCCTTCCACCTCCTGTTAGCTGGAATGCCATTGGATGACGTGTGTTATGGTTGTTTGTTGCCTAGATTTGCTGTAACTTTATGGAACTTTGACCATAAATCCTGGTTAAAAATCTAAGTTGTTGGGCAGCACAATGGTTTATGTAGCTGCTCAGAGCAGTACAGACAGTAACATTGAAATGAATGGCTTTGCTCTATGCATTGTTTCACTTGTGCGTTTGGTGTGAAAGCAGGGCAAGAATCAGCCCCAATCCTGCTCACTGGCCGGAGTCTTCCCTCTTCTATCATCATTGTATTACTGCCCTCTGTCCTCCCGCCATTGACCTGACTGAAGCCCCGGGCTATCAGAAACAATTACCTAGATTGTGTCAATAGAGTCAGTGGAGCAGGTGAAGGCATCAGTATCCCTGTATAAGTCTCAGGTCAGTGACAGTGAATGAGGGGTAATGGCCTTCGCTTACTACAGTGTGTGAGTTCAGCTGGAAGAGGACCAGCTCGGCCAGAGAAGCTGTGTGCCTCTCCACAGGGACCTTTGTACCAAGCTGAGCAGAGTGGTGCTTTCAGAAGAAACAAGGCAGTGTTTCTCTGTTTGTGTGTATATATGAGTTTGTGTTTCCGCAGAGTTTTCTACCCTACTGTCCAACTGACCTAGAGTTCGTCCAAAGGCCATACTACAACAAGTTTCTCCTCTCCTTGTCCCTTCTTCCGTCTCTGTGGGCGTCGGCTGGGGCACGGAAAGGAGAACAGTCTGGTTCTCTTCCAAAATGATTTCCATTAAGTGCCTTTGGAAGAATGCAGCTTGGTACATGCCAGGAAAGGAAAGGAATAAATGACCCTAGAGTGAGAGCTTCAAGTGGACCAATCGAAGTTTGTTTGGAGGAAGTTGCTTCTGCTTCTTGCCAAGGCTCGGCAGGGCAAATTGAAGAATTTGGAGCAGCGTAGAGAACAGCATGAGGTGGAGAAGGAGGATAAGCTAGAATAAATGAGAAAGATTGCTGGAGTTTGGAGGAAGGTTGTTGCTACTCTGCATGGCCAAGCCCGGGATATAGTGGGGCTTTGGAGAGGACAGGCCACACGATTACAGCAGAGGAGAGGAGAAAGAAGATGAAGGCAGACGAGTAGAAAGGCTTGAAAACTTCCATTGAATTACAATAAACCGCTGAAGAATTGAGGACACAGCAAAATGAGTGGGCAAAAAACAAGAGCTAAGGGGAAAGCAATGTTCCCCCTTTGCATGTTTGTAATTGTTCCGGCGTGTGCATGTTCTCTCCCCCCTGTTGCTTATGCAATTATCATCCCGAGACCAGGGGCGTTCTCCCTGAAGTTAGAGTGCTTGAGACACTTGGGTGGCTTGATGGAGTTTGGCACCTAGCGGTGCACAGACAGGGCCTGGAGACACCACTTAGTTAATTAACCAAAAAGACTAAAACTGACTCTCCAGGCTGATAAACAGGAACGAGGTGAACGTCTTCCCCCCCTGCCCTCATGAGAGAAACTCCGGAGAGAAAAATCTTCCAGGTAGTTTCAGGCTGTTTGCTTTTCTTGCAGCAACAAAGGCTGGGAATCTTATCGGCCGAGGGAGGTAGGGAGGGGAGGTACCGATTTCAGTATCATTTGAAGCTTTTTTGTTGAGGAAGGATGAGAAAATCTGCCTTATCATAAGCCAATGCATTTACTTTATGTGCCCTCACTCTTTGATACACATTCAGCGTATTTTCTGTCATTTACGGGCATTTTTCTCCATGCTGTGCGTTTATAAAAGACTCCCCGCAGCCTCTGTCTGACATATTCCCACCTACAGAAAGTGATCCACCAAGAAAGAAACCTGTGTGTGTGTGTGTGTGTTCATGTCGTTGTGCATGTGTTTCTTTCAGTGTGTGTGTGTGAGGGATTTTTTATACCGCAGAGGGGGAATGTTGATGAGTACGGGTAAATAAACGGTGTGGGAGCGTTGGCAGACAAAGCATGCTGGGTTCTTGTAAACCAGTGGTGGAAATGATTAACATCCGCACCGTCCCCAAACGAACCCCGACCGTTTCCCCGCCGCCTCATTTGTTCCCACTGTCAGTCTGGGGGCCTCATTTTCAATCGAAAAGGAAGGCAGTGGATAATTGTTTTAAAGGAAGCACTTTGTCTCAATCTTTGTAAGATTTTTCTATCTTAATTACTATCTTAATTTCAGTGATTTCCTTAAATGCACGTCCTCTCCTCCCCCTCGTGTCATTAAATTAGGAGTATGATATGCCAAAAGATGTCTACCTGCTGTGTGCCTCCTTCTCCTGTTCCCAGCAGCACTTTGCTGAGTATTTTCTAAACAGTGTTCTGTGGTTTGGGGAGACAGATTATGCCGTGGCCTCTGTGTGGTGGGTGACTGCTCTGTCACTGCTGACTCCAGCACACAACCTGCAGAGTTTGCAGTCATCCCATGACCCCTCATCCCTCCGCGGCTATGCACAATTTGCCGTGGTGGCCCTGTATATCGCCTGCACCCTGTGCCCTGACATTTTAGCTTTGCCCTCCTATTTGCCCTGTCCCTTCTCATTATGAAACCGCATCCATTGCTGTCACAATGGCTCTTTCAGAGGGTCTAGCTTGTGCCTTTATTGCTGCACTCTGGCTTCCCTTTGTGTGTGTTCTCTCTCCTGTTTTTAATCACTGCCCCTACACTTTATATTGTTCTCCACCTTCTTTTCTCCCCATCCTGCCCCTTTACGTCTCCACATTCATTCTTAAAAACGTTCTTAAACTCTCCCCCACTTTGCTTCCCCCTCAGATGTTCAGCTCCTGCCTGCGTGACTGTGGTCTGTGTGTGCACATCTAAACATTTCCCTTCATTAGACCGGGGTCTTGTTGCGGCTGCTCTGCAAATTGGCCTTATAGAAAAGCAGGCTGTGTTGTTCATTGAGCTGCCATGTCAGTAATAGTTGCCTGGCACCAGCCTTTGTTCCCCTCAGAGGTAATTGCTACCGAGGGGATTAAGTAATGATGTGACAAGGGTGAGGGCATGGGCGTGCCATCCGTCATCCATCTGAGTGTATCAGTGCACAAAAAGGATCTCCTGTGAAGTGAGAGGTGTCGTTTTCGTGGCATTTCCCTAGTAACGACTGCAGGGCTTTCGAGTTAATCACCTACAGAGTGTGACTGTGAATAAAAACCATATTCAGATCCGATCTCTGCTGTAGTTTCAAAGGTTTTGGATGTTACAGGTGTGGCTGAGGCTGAGTCGTAAAAAATACAATCTCAGATTTTCTTTTTTTCTTAAAAACAGACTATAGCTTGGCAATTTGTAGCCATTATGTTGATATCATGATGTGAGATTGGATATCATCTTAGATTTTGGACATCGTAATATTGTGGTATGGTATGTTGTCTTCTCGTGGTTTAGTATACTGATGTCATTGTTTCACCTTACCAGACTGTTCTATTATTTTGTATTATATACTTAGTCATCATACCCACATTATTGATAGTTATTTATCAAAGATCTCAACGTGTAAATATTTTATGATATCACCAATAGACAATCCTACAATATTGATATTGAGGTTTTTGGTTAAAAATACTGTTGATTTTTGTGTTTGTTTTCCATATCCCCCAGCCCAAAAACAAACTGCAGAGGACTTGAGACAAATTGTGTTTTTTAAAACAAAAAGGAATTTTATTTATAAGGATTAACAATATGCAAACCTATTCAACCAAAAAGTTTTTTGAAAGTGAAAATTTTAGTTTTTACACATGCTCCTAAACCATAAATTGTAATTTCTTGATAAAATCAACTTATCGCCCAACTCTGCTGTCACTCCTCGCCATCTTATATTTTCCCCACATCTTGCATTTGCACTCCTTTTGTTTCATCACATCTCTCCCAGTCTAAATGTCAGCGATGCAGTTGGGCAGTAAAACTCTTTATCCTCGGCTTCAGTTGACTTGGAAAAAACCCACAGCGACATTAGTCTTGCTTTCAGGACGAGGGCGACATTGAAAAACAAAAATGGAGATTACATCGCAAACACAAATGTGCACAGAAACACAGCCACCACCTCCCACGGACAACTCGACCCTGCTTCCTCCTCTCACAAAGTTTTATTTCTTCTCTTTGGTCCTTGGCTTTTCTCTCTTTAAGCTGTACATTAAAGTGGCATAAAACAGAGGACAAAAGCGGGTCCTCAGTGTCTCGGCACTTGAATGGCTTGATTTCCATTCTGGTAGACGTAGTGTCTTGGCCTGCCAAGTGGTGTGTAGACAGATCACGGCCCGGCCCCGCGTCTATAAAGAAACGTACTGTACACAGTGTCGACTGATAATGAGATATACTCGACTTCCAACAGATCCGAGTCTTTTTGCTTCTCCTTTGTCACTGTGGGCTGACTTACTTTAGAGACCAGCTCTGAAAAACACATTTAAAAGGTGCCATGCCTCTCTTTCACACACACACACACACCCATAAAGGCACATATCTGCTTACCAGAGCCGTCAGTGAATTATCACTGCACAGTGAGGCGAAAATAAGAGACAGACTGAAAAGCGCTGTTTGACTATTTGTCTCTCCTCTGATCTCATTTAACTCCATGTCCCCTTGCAAACACATTGGAGCATCTGCTGATGGCATCTTGCCCTCTCAGTGGGACATGAGAGGGTGCTTCTTTTTACTCACCAAGCACGTATCACATAGACACATACACACTCTATGCCACTTAAGTCCCAGTGCAATTTACAGTGGAAATGAAAACACTCCAATGGCAGAGTTTGACAGCGTGTTAGAGCTTTTAAAAGGGGCCCCTTTTCTTTATTAGACACTCCTCAGGTGACTCGAAGACATAAACACCCCTTCATAGCATTCAGATAAGTTGAGTGTTTATAGTGTCCAACTTTCCTTCTCTATTTCAGTGTATTTATGGCTGGACAACTCGTGCTTATGCGCTCCTTGTCTCCATTAGCCACCCAGCTAGTTACTGAAAGCAAGCCATTATCAAGGAGAAGCTGCTAACAATGGATGATCTGTTGCCATGCCTGTTTATAGTCGAACCCAGAATTTTAATTGATTTTTATGTATCCACTTTTGTAGACTCTTCCTTATTGAGTTATAGTAATTGGATTAGAGATAAGATCAGGCATTTACTGCACGTCTTACTCCGACAATTAAGAAGTCTCAACTCAGAAAACAGATTGACTGAATGCTGCAAGATTGTAAAAGACATCACGTTTTTGACTACAATGCTAAATAGGGGCCTTTCCCTACAGGCCTCCGTCGTCCTAATCGACCTATCAAGTGGCACATTGGGTTCAAATCTGCTCACTTAATCCGGTGACTGCCTCGTGCACTGCCTCCCAGCAGTCCATCGCATTTCTGCTGCTCTTTATGTTGAACTGCTCTGCATGCATATGAGCTGTTTTCGATGCTGGAAGGCAAGCAAGCTTTTTTTTTCTCTTCTGCTTTGAAGCTACTATGTGCTCAAATATTACTCTTAGAGACTCAATACAACAGATAGATGTTCAGCACATGCTTCTTAGAAATGCAGCATGGAAACAACTTGATATGCCAACAATTAACCATGCGTTTAAATGTTGCTAATCATTCTTTATTCAATTTATTTATTTGTATTATTAATCCTGGTAAGTTGTTGTGTCCCTGGTTAGACTTATCTGCTTAGAAAGACATAAACATATCATCGCCTAGAATAATGATGATAGATTAAAGACATACTAACTGAATTTAAATGAGGGATGTGTGGCGTGACTGTCAGAAATTGTTGTGTAGATTTGCTACCAATGCGCCACTAGGTGGAGTCTCTTAATATTTACCATAAAATAACACACCGCCCTCAGAAGAAGAAAAATGTCACAACATGTTAAACTCTGTGTTGTGAAACAAAGTTGTTGTTTGGTGGCTGTGCAGTTTGGCAGGGCTGTTTGAGGCTCATGCTAACGCTATACTAGCATCTTGAAAAGAAGCAGCTGCTGGCTTAATACCAGCTAAGAGCTGAGTCAGATAGCAGGACTCTAATTAAACATGCCTCCAATACAGTCATACACGAAAGTGATTAACTGTATCTGACACTCCCCTGCTCTGAGTACAAATGCATTTTTGCTGTGGCAGTTAATGGAAAGATAAAGTCGCAGCGACAGTATTGTTCGGCCCTGGGACATCGTTACAGCTGAGTGGTTGTTTATTAAATAGTGCCAATATTAAATAACGTCATTTTTTTTTTGTTCAGAGGTGGTAGAAGATGTCTGATGTATTAGTAATGATTCACTGATAATTGATCATGAATGGACAAACTGTCAGTTAAAGAAGCTGTTTCAAATGTTCATTCCAAGAAAGAACTGAACAGTTTACCTCACAGCCTATGACTGCTTGTTGTAAAACCACCAACAGTTGGACTAAAGTGGGACTGAGCTGGTGCTGATCAGGTCAGACTCTGCTATGTGAGTTTAAGGATTGTGTTGTTTGGCCATCGTACAAGGATCAGAGGTGCGAGGAGTGATGCCAAAGAAATACCAGAGAATATTTAGAGAACTGCCAAAGGACAGGGGAACGGTTGTTAACAAAGTTCCCCAACACGTGTTTTGTTTGGCCACACAGCCCAACAATACATATGACTCCCATTTGTCCTGTTAACTTAATCTCCCTCCTTCCATTTCTCTCCTTCTCTCCTGCACAAAGTTAGTATCACACCCTATGGGCAGAGTAGTTTCTGATTAAGGAAACTGAATCAAGCTCAAACTTCCAGAGGTACAATAGGGAGAAGGCGATAAAACCGGGCTACAGGATGGCGCACCTTTTCCTGGCCGTCCTCCATAGCACCAGCTTTTTTCCCCTAAGGTCGTGACTGAAATTTTAAGACTAAGCAAAGCTTTTCCTCTTCCAGTCCTCTCCAAACTAAAAAAAATAACCCTTGACTGAGCATTTGCCACCACATGAGCATCTAGTCGTCTCTGAGGAGTTGGTCCCAGCAGATGGCTCGTCGTCTCACAGCCATCAGGAACATTTTATTTAGCCGTTTGTCACACTGTAAGACATGGGAGACCTCAATCTCCTTACTCTCCATCTACCGCGACCTGCCACGGCTCCAGCATGAGGAGGCCTAATGGAAACTCTGGTGTTAGTGCCGCGGGTTTGAGCCGGAGTGCGGAGGGGGCTGCCGGACTGTCATTCAGATGGAATACTGGATAAACTGGGGTCAAAGGTCATATTTACACTGCAAATCCCCCATTTCCTTCTCGCCACGTCATATAGGAGATATTTGGCAGCTTGGGGAAGGGGAAAAGGAAGCTTGACTCAACGCTGCATCACATTGACTTTCACTCTTTTTCAGTTGCTGTCACTCAACTCCCCCTTTCTCCCCTCCTCCTCCTCCTCCTCTCTCTGTCTGCTTCTCACTTACATTTCACAAACATGCAGAGACAGGTCGAGCGTGCAGTGTGACATTGGCACAGTTGTCACCTGCTAACTACTCGGTCTGTCATAAAATTTCGCACACACCCAAGCAAACCTTAATATTAGCATTTAAATTGACTAACCATCGGAGGGGGCGGGGGGAGAAATCGCAATACTTCTCACTAAACACTTTTTCACTTTGCCTTCTTAAAGGCTGTTCTTGGCAAGGGGAGAAGTACAATAACCAATAGTGTCTTCGCTCTGATATGATAAAGAGCTGTCATGATTGATTTCCATGCTGCCACAGCTCTGTACCCTGAATTAATTTGGGTCTGTCTCCATCCTCCAGTTCTATCACTTTTTTTTAGCTTTCTCCTCCTCGCTTGGGTTCTGCGCTGCTCCCAGAGCTCATTTAGAATACCTTACTGCCGTGCGGCCATTGTCCGTGGTCTGCTGGTGGCGTTTTGGCACGAGCAGATGTTTGGATTTCGACCGCCTCTGAGATGAATGCTAAAAATGTGCAGGCGGTTTCAGGCAGACGCTCAGCAGTAGTTTTCAGAAGTAAAGAGAGGGGAAACTTTCTGCAGAGAAGTTTTTCAGAAAAGTACTTTTTTGACGCTGCAATCCTCAACTCGACTGAGCTCAGCACGGAAGATTACAGAGAATATCTATGAATTTTTTTACCCTTTAATCCCTCTTTCAGGTTAAGAAGGGGAAGAGCGTTATCTTTGTGTGTGAGTAAGTGTGAAAGAAAGAGAATAAAGGGAGGAGGTGATGGCGGAGATGATTCCCAAAGTGGTCGTGCAGATCAAGGTCACATCGCTGATTCCCCCCGGCTGTTCGGGTGAGAGCGGGTGACCTCTGCTTCATTAACTCTGTAATTCGCTCTCCCTCTGTGCGTGTGCATGTGCAGAGTGTGTGTTTTTCGGTCTGTTTGCCTGCATGTCTAGAGGCTGATGGAAGGTTGTTGTTAATAAGGGAGACAGCATCAGGAAAGATTTGAGAGAGAAGAGCAAAGCGAGCAAGAAAAAGTAAAGTTTCTTCAGTCAGCTTCTTGATGCAGACCCCCTCCTCTCTCCTACCATCATATCCCCTTCTTCCAAACTAAAGAGGAGGGCTGCAGGCAGAACAAGCAGACAGGCCTTTGATGTCCAAGATGATGGTTACCAAGCCCTCTCTTCCCCTCTCTCTCTCCATCGATGTCTGCCTCACTCTCTCTCTTGACAACCATACCACGTCCTCCGCAGATATGCGCCTAATCACAGTCTAGCCGAGCAGTGACACACCCAGCACCTTTCTCTTCTTTCTTTTCCGTCTTTCTTGTCACCGTTTATGCCAGAGCGCTCCGTCTCCTCACGTCACCGCCTCCCTTCCGTCTCCTTCATGCAGCGATCGGAGAGTGGAGTAAACACGAGTTGTCACACACTTCATCCTTAGCTCGTCTCGAAAAAAATGATGCATCCCGTCGACACGCTCAGAAGCAGGCGTTGAGCGCGGGGCGGCTGGCAGGCAGGTGGAATCTTGGGTAATAAACGAGGAGGATTTGGCGTCTCTGAAAGCAAAAGAACTGTCTGCATTTAAAATCGCTTTAGGGCGTAAATTGCAGTGTAATATCCCTTTTATTTACCGAGACGCTCTGCATAATGTGAGAGTTTCTCCCCAAGTCACGCGCTGTTTTGTCTCTAATTCGTAAAAATCTACCTGGACTTACATTTCAATGCAACTTTGTTTAATTGGATTAGAAAGAATTTGTTTTAGGATTTGAGCCGAATAATCACATTAAAGAGTGAGACCTTGCTATCTGGCGCAGAGTTACACGCTTTAATCACAATTCTCTCTGCAATTTAAAAGGCAGGAGCATTATTTAGTGAACTCCTAATTTGCCTATTGATTTGAATTTAATTTATCTCTCCCCAAATTCAGCCGGCCCCCAGGAGGCCTGTTAGCAGATAATATATTTACTGTAGCAATCAACTGTAAGTAAGCAGGCGTTTGGATGGCGCCGCTCCCTATGAGCTCTATTTCATTCATGTATGTGTGTGTGTGTGTGTGTATGTGACAGAGAGGATGGCTTAAAACAACTGAACAGAAAATGCCACTTGTCACGATTACAGAGGGTTGGAGGCTATTCTGGAAATAATGACTCGGTAATTGTGACGGGTCGCACAATGACAAACTTCATTACAAAGACTATTCCTCTGAAATTGATGAAGATGTCTCTCACCACCTACTACATACAAAAACTGACCTAAATATGAAGAGATGAGAGCAAATTCAAATATTTCTTGCCTAATTCCACAAAGCAGCCCACAGTTTCCATTTTCTTGTCTTCAGTGTCCAGTTGTTGATTTTGTGCTCAGTTTGACAGAAAAATACATAATACAGAAACCGGTTTAGCCCTGATAAAGAAAATTGATTATTCCAAGTCATTTATTTGGAGATTATCATGGAAAGCAGCCTCCCACAGCAGAGACTGACAGCAGTGCAGCTAAAGTGCATTTCATTGGTATTCTTCCCATTCACTGCAATAAAAACAGGTTAGTGCTGTCAGGATTCAAGTGGGATAGCAGGGGATTATAGGGTAGGATGGTGTCTTTTCCTCTCAGCTCTCTCTCTCTCTTCCTGTGTATACCTCTCTCTACATCGACTTCCCTCGGCCCTCTCTTCCTTCTGTTCTTCTGTATGCTGTGGGAGTGTTGTTTAGACCTTACAAAGCCCCTGATTAGGGGGACTGTACTGTGGAACAGCAGATAGCTCTGTTTTTCTTATTTCTCTGTGGATGGAGACGGACAGACAGAAGGACGGCAGACCAACGGGTGAAACGCTGAAGGAAAGATTAAAAAAAAATAAGGTACTGGAGACGGCTAGAGCAGCAGGAAGAGTTACTGGATGAGGTGAGCAGAGGAGCTGGAGAGGTTTGGGCTCCCCTGCCAAGAAATGGTATCCGTAAAAACATGCCAGAAAAATATTCTAGCAGGCCAACCATACTATTCATCCTATTTCCTGTGTATAATAAGCTGTAATTTAAAGGTCCCGTGTTCTTGGAATGAATGTCCCTTTTTACCTCTGCCAAGGAGATTATTTTTTCCGTTCGGTTTGTTTGTTTGTCAGAAGGATTATGGAAAAATGAATTACCCCATTTTCATGAAACTTGGGGTGCAACATGGGCCAAGGCCATTAAATCATGGAGCATATCCAAACCACAGGGCAGGTACACAAATCACTTTTTACTTTGGTTAACATTGCAAGAGAGAGCATGGCCTTGGTGGAGTTTGTGCTTTCTGAATGCCCTTCAAGTGCATTTATGACCTGGAAGATGTAGCCAAAGATGTAAAAACAAAGTTCAAACTCTCCACAAAACTTAAAATCCTCTTTTTTTAGTAATAACAAAGTGATCTTATTGGGAATTACACAAATACCTTTAGAAAAGTTATCTCAGTCATCCAATTCATTATTTTTTAATAAGGCTAATAAAATATTTGAAAAAAAATCTATAATAACAACATTTTTGGAATAATCAAAGGCCACCAACCAGGTTAAAATGATAAGTCTGGGTAAACTTAAATTAGAGATTTGTATAAAAACATTTGACAAGTTACAAAATAATAGCGCAAAACATTTAAAAAGACTTATAAGAACTATACATGAGCTAATTCTGGAGCATTTTATGGACCTAAAAAACCCCATTACTGTCTACAGGTTGTGTGGAAAACTCAGATCACATATATTTTTGCTTTATCTGGACTTAAAGGAAATGCCAAAAACTGCAGTTCCTCGAATGGCCACAATCAATCGCAAGTAAATGTTTACAGCCTGGTACAGGTCACATTGAGCCTTATTTTGACTCCTCAGAAACATATAGGTGATATCATGTAGACTGTCTGTGTTTCACACAGTCTATGGAAAACAATATGGGACCTCCAGAACCTGCTGCCTCACTTAAACCAGCGATCAAGTGTGTAATTCATCATGAAAACCACAAGAGCATCTCAAAGCCTACACAAACACCCAAACACTGTTAAAGGTTTCATATTTTAATATCAATTCCCAGCGGGCCGTGGGCTTGTTAAAGAGGCGTTTAACAATGTCAGACTTTTTATCAATTAACTTTTTACTATCCACAAAATGTTTGAGCGAAAAGAGGAAAAGTTCACTGAGGTTTAGACTGTGGAGTCTCTTTAATACAGAGCCATTGATTTGCTGAAATCTCATTTGCTCACAGTCAATGGGGAGTGCTCAGCGGTCAGCGGGGATGAAGTTTGACAACAGGAAAAGACCAGCATATTTAAATGTTACAGTCTCAATCAGCCCTTATTGATTAACTGCATCTGCCAAAGAGTGAGTTCACTCCAACTTTGGCACTTGTTGGATGGGATGCAGTGGGCGCCAAAGAAATGCAGAAATAGTGGATGTAGTTAGAGAAGGCGACCTGGTTTAGGTGATGAGAGACAGGCTGCAGCAGGTGAAGTGACAGGTTAGGTAGTTAATATGATGGAGTGCAGTGCGAGGTAAAGGCTGGGGGGAGCTAGTCATGCAAGGTGTAGTTATGTGGAGCTCAGACCAGCTACTAGAGATGGAATATATGAGACAAAGTGACATGTCGATCGGGAGCTAAGCAACAGATAACTGTTCATTAGTATGAGTGCACAGCGGTGTGTTTCACAATCTCATTTTAAAGTAAAGTAACGGAAAGAGGATCGAGAGTGAAATCTCCAGAGAGGCTGTGAGCTGGTGCTCGGCCGATATACCACACCGTGGGAGCATTCCTGTGTTCCCATGGTCCTATGCTTCCCAGCTTAATATCCTTTTTATATGAGTTTCATGTTGCCAGTGATGTTTTTCCCCATGTCAAATGTTGGTGTATGTTTCCCTTGGTAGATATGTTGAAATCAGCAACTCTAAAGTTGACACGCCGTTGCCGTAACTACTTCACTTCCGGCATTAATGTGCATTAAATTACTTTTTAATCTGTCTTTTAAAAGGAGGTTTTTTGCCCTAAACCTAAATCACTGTTTTTGCAGCCTAAATTCAATAAAACTGCAGCCTTTTTTTTTTACCACCATGAACCGTATGTGCATGTATAATGACGTATGCACTGTTTTTAGAACGTGTGAGGGTCTCTGTTGTTTAGGTTGTAGATCTTATGGTTTTTGCATAAATGCAATTTTCAGATGTAAAAAGCAAATGGACAGAAACAAAGCCTCATGATTTCATCAACAGCTGATGATAACGTTTAATGTCTCCAACAACTTCTGTAGTCTCACGTAGCCACTTGTTAGCAACAGCCTTTTTTTTTTAACACAGGTTAAAGCTTCAACATTCAACAAGTGAAGTATTTACTGACGTGTTTTAATGTCATAGAACAAAACTTGAAAATCTCTTGAGATAGTGTAGACCGTATTTCGAGCAGCTTACATTAGACGTTGGACTTTGACACGAGGCATGCGGATGAGCAAAATGCTAATTCAGTTCTGGGTTTTAGAACTCGTTCCTGCAGCGCTTTACACTCTTCAATACGCCCTCAAATTTGCGGGCAAGGCAGTTTTCTTGACTTTTGACATTTATATCTCTACACTGGCTGAACAGATTTTTAACATTCAAACATCATTTGAAACATCCAAGTCTCTTCTCTTGCAGCTTGAACTGCGAAGATAGCCCCCACCAATCACTTAAAATGTTATCTTTTACTTAGAGACACACATGCCCTGGGAACAAAGGGATGATCCCCTCTAGTTTCACCTTCTCACAGATTAAGTTTGTTCTATCCTCCTCCTCCTCTCTCTCTCTCTCTCTCTCTCTCTCTCTGTCTTTGTTCCTACGCTGCTCTCCGTATGCAACCTTTTCACATCTTCCCTCTCTGTCTGACTAAATCATTCAGTCAAACTAGTTGTTTTTTGCTCTTCCTCTGAAATTTCCATACTCTGTCAAACTTTGGCAGAGGGCTTTTCCATTCTCTCACAAACCGAGTGCAGCGAGTCCAGTTCACTGGCAGCTCATGAACAAAGCATTGTGTTTGAGGGCAGTGGTTTGTTGGTTATGGAAGACTTCTAACTGCATTACAGCTGTGTTTGTTTTCTTAATATAATTGTGATTGCTGATATGAACACAAGTTTTACATCTTCACAGAGCTAACACTTTTTCTTTTGAGAAAATAATCCCATTGTGAGTCAATTTAATAATTTTTCGCCCTTTTTATAACCTTTAAAAAAACATAATAAAACCATGAAGCGTGACTTTTTGCGATTAAATGATACCATCTGTTAAAGCAATGTGCTGTATGTTAACAGCTGATTTAGCCTGTGTGGATTTGCAGATAAATATTAAAGTAAAACAATTAAAGATCAAGGGCACTAATTGATTAAAAATATTTCTTTCATTCTGTACTAAAGTAAAACCTTTTCCAAATGGTTTTCACTGACATCAGTGTCATTCAGTAGCTTTAAGCATTCAGTATCTGTCCTGAAGCGTCCTTGGGCAATGAACCTTTCTTTGCTTGGTAGCTTCAGTGTGCGGTTGAGTGGGAGGCAAGCTATTTTTTATAGTTTGGATTAAGATACAGTTTAACGGAAACAAGTAGCAGCACCCTTAGCCTGCCCTTAAGGCACCCTACAGTGCTGCTAAAAACACTTTGGGAGCCACTGCCCAGGGACGACCCACTGGGCTACATGCCTTCAATAACGCCGCGTTTATTCAGGCTCACACCCACCAAAAAAATGCCGTCTCCTTTTCTCTGGCTTTATTAAATACCTGTGGCCATCATGCAGCAGCAGGATTAATACATGTCTCCAAATTGGAAAAGTCCAAATATAATTTCTTCTGGAGAATCACAATATTGTTTTCTGGCACGTCAAGTGTATTATTACAGGGAGTTAAAAACTTAAATGTAATAATATTCGCAGTGGTGGTCTTACTGCCAGCATGAAACTTATCAAATCCCTTATGTAAATAAAGGAAAGGGCAACAGACCGTCAGCCTTATAATGAAAACACAATTCATTGTAAGTTAGTCATTAACTTACCTTAGATACTGTAGTGTCCTCAGTGCAGAGTTGTGTCTGTTTTACATACAGACAGGAATTTCAGTGCTTCGTGAACCATTATTACAATGCAAAAGCAAACAACAACAAAAAATTTAAAATGTGCCACTGGCAGTGTGTTTGGGTGTGTGTTGCATCCTTTTGCAAAAACAGTGAAATTGTTACCCCGGACAACCTACTTTCACAGAACGCAACGTCTGCAGTTTTCACTGGAACTACTTTCTGCTGGAGAAATAGTCCATATTAAACTGTCAGCGGTGTGGTCTGTGGAAAGCAGCCCACCCATAACCCAAACCCCCGGCCTCACTGGACAAGAGCTCCACCTCCACACAAATCTCTTCTTATCTGCAGCTCCTGTCCTGCACCCATGATGACAGCAAACTGAGAGGATTGAAAATAAAAGACAGGTGCTATTCTTCTGTTAACCTCATAAAACCCACCTGCCCACCAGTGAATAAGGCTTCGGTTTGATCAAAAAAATAAATCAGGTCTGAAGTGGCAAGTTGTATCTTAGCCTCATGCTAAATGAGCACATTTACAGAAACTAGAGGACGTTACCTTTCAAAAGAAACCTCCTACATGCATTTTGGTTTCACAGTTCTTCTGTTATCCTTTTCACCTCTTACAACCCACCTGCCTGGGTAGGATTACACCAGAGCCAAAGCTTATAACAGAAGAATTGTAAGGCTGAAATTCATGTTCCTGAAAGCTAACATCCTCTAGTTTCTGAAAATTTGCTTGTTTAGCATGAGACTTAAACACTTGGGGGTAACTTTTGACTATTTGACATACCTAAATTGGAATATCTTGTAAAATGGGAACTGATATGCCAGAAACCATGTATGAGGCTTCATCTGAAAGGGAACATTTTCTGGTTAAAAATGTGAAACACACAACCTAAACTCTTTCATTTTAAACATGGCTCAAAAAGGGACTCTTCCATCTTTACTTAGAGATGGAAGAGCTCCTAAATCACACAACAATCTAGATTCTTAAAGGAAGTAAGCAAGTATGTACAGCGCAGTGAGTAATGTACAGGTTTTTTGTAAGTAATCAGAATACGCAGTAATCCATTTCTGAGTAGAACGTGAAAGGTGTGACAGTTATTTCTTCACTAATCTAACCTCCGCTGATCATTATCTGGCAGACAAAAGAAGTCTGAATCAAATTTCTAAGAAGAATATCTTTAAACAAGCACATTCCTCAGCAGGTTTGAGGATCCAGACAGGTGGGTGTGTTTAAAGCCTTAGGACTGACTCACTTGTATTTCCATTGTGCAACTTGCAGTTGATCACACAAAAGCAGTGAAATGGATTTTGGGAGAGTAATTGGACCCCTGTCAGATGGTATAGCCCTGGGCTGCGGTGCTTTACCAGCTAGCGTAGTTTACCTTAGAACAAAGTAATCCGGGCCGTAACGTGATCCGCCCGGCAATGATTCCCAGGCATCTGGGGGTCACACACACGAACAAGTCTCTCAAAGGCGATGTCGCATCAGAGAGGACCATTCCCCTGGCTAAAGAAGAGAAACCTGATACACACACGCACACACACACACATTCCCCCTCTGACAGGCACGAGAG